>JAQQSW010018268.1:0-11283 GCA_028646575.1 Pseudocheirus occidentalis | reverse complement strand
TTGTCTGGGGAGGTATGATAATCATGGCATGACACTGTTATGCTTCATTCACTGATCTGCTTTTCAATAATTCCATGACATATAATAGTGAATTGTGTATAATCCAGATTGCAAGAACAGGAAAGAACCTTAGAAAAGTCCTTCATTTTTCAGAAAAGGTAACTGTAATCCAAAGCGGGAAATTTACTTGACCAAGGGCACACAACTCTTTACTGCCTGAGACAGGCCTAGACACAAGATATTTTGATTCCCAAGTCAATTCTTCTTTATTTACTACAGTAAATGGTAAGTGGTAGAGTTATAGAGAAATGAATCATCCAGACACTGATATCAATGTACAAAGTGATGGGATGGGAAGAGCAGATTGATTTATTTGTTTGTACCGGACAGAACTATGACTTCATTTATTCAAAAAAGCTAGGTTAAAGAACATATATTACTCCACCATTGCAAATCAGCGTCTTTAAATTAGAACTTTAAAAAGTCATCTGGACTGCTGAGAAATTAAGTACATTGTTAAGGGCTACATAGCCAGAATGCCTCAGTAGCAGTAATCAAATCAGAGAGACTTGGTTTCCCGTCTCCAGGCCAGCCAGCAATCTACTACCCAATAGAACCTCTTCTGGTGAACAGGTTAAATGATGGAGTGTTCAGTCCACCTTTCACCCAACTCTGATCTGTGTCTCCAAGAAGCTATAGCATGTCCATTATCTCAGCAGATGGGCTAAACCAGGTTGAAGGTAACTGACAAGCCTCAGACCCATTAGGGGATGTCTAACCCAAAGATGGGAAGGCTTTCCTTCCTTCCTCCAAGAGTAATAAGTAGATGAGAACAATGTGTGCCAAAGGCCATGAAGGTTGCTCAAGCAAATGTTATGGAAGCTTAGAGCTTGAGCTTAATCAGACCTGGAAGAGCCCAAGGTCATCTACTGCTTTCTGGGACATCACTAGTCACCTTGGGATAAATAAAGTTAAGTGATTTATCCAAGGTCACACTTCTGGTAATTGTCTGAGGCTAAATTTGAACTCAGGATGATAAGTCTTCATGACAATAAGCCCATCACTTGTTGCCCATATATACTGCTCTGATACTTAGTAAACATTTAATAAATACTTGTCAACTGATTGACTTAAATATCACTTTATACATCTGACCTTTCCTGATCCTCTCAGATGCTAGAGTATTTATTAGTAGTTATAATATTTATTTCATATTCATGTATCTATTATAAATATATTTATAGTACTTATACTATTTATTTTTAAAGTATTTGATATATAACTGTATATGTATTAATCGCCTCATTCTATAGAATATAAGCTTCTTGAGAGAAGAGATTAGGTTGTGGCATTGTATTCCAAGACCCCAGTTCAAAACTTGGAACATAACGTGTTGCTGTCCAAGTCGCTTCAGTTCTGTCTGACACTCCGTGACCCCATTTGGAGTTTTCTTGGCAAAGATACTGGACTGGTTTGCCATTTCCTTTTCCAGCTCATTTTACAGATGAGGAAACTGAGGCAAAGAGGGTTAAGTGATCTGTCCAGGGTCACACAGCAAGTAAGTGTCTAAGGTCGGATTTTACTTCAGGTGCTCTTGTCTGCAGGCCCAGAACTCTATGTGCTGCACCATCTAGCTTCTATTGGCACATAATAGGTGTTTAATAAATGTTTGTTGGCTATTTTATTGATTCATAAGATAACATGTTTCAGCGTGGCCTCGATGCAATCTATAGTGAAATAGGAATGACAGCAGCAGCAACAATAGCAGATTTCTTCATCTTGGCTTGTGCCCCTAAAAACAATTCTGAGCTAAAAGATACAGTTAAGATTATGCAGTGGGAAAGCCAGTTGCAGCATCCAATTCAGATAACATTTTTAAAGAATGAATTTTAATGCCCACAAGCCCTATTAGCTCAGGATCAGCTTCTTAACAAATCAATTGGACGTGCAATAAAAGGCTATGTCCTAGATTTCAAACCATTACAAATGGTTTTAAACATAGCAGCACAGATACCTGTTCATTCAAGATGGACAAGAGTAAACTGTAGGGTTCTGAAGGCTAAAGGCTAGGAAATATCTTTTAACATAAATTTTAGTACTGACATTTTTAATACAATCACTGTCACGTGATTTATTGCAGGACTGTTTTAGACTTTTCATTATTATCAATGACTAGGTGTTTATGCACAGGAATATAAATGAATGATTTTCTTAAGTACAGATGTATTGTGCCAAAGTTGAGATTGGGTGGGGGTGGGGTGGGTGGTTCTACCTCTCTATAGTTTCAAAAAAGCTGCTCCATTATGATTCAAATCTTACAGACTCTGCTTCCCCATCCATTGAAAAGTAAGCCCCTATTACCCTAGAACTGTTATTTCCTTGGTAGGTGTAGAGCTAATTCTCTGGTCTCAGTTTCTTAGAACTAGAAACTTAAATCTTTCTCTCAGGGTCTAGGGGTGGGAGTGTCTTTCTTCTAAGGCCTTTGGCTCAAGCAGCTCTTCTGGGTGTGCCTTACTTTGCCATCAGTAATTAGTAGAGGGGTTCCTTTTAGCCACTTGATATAAGTTAGATTTTATTTGGGGGCAGGGATTATTTTCTCTGAAAATATAGTGAGAACAAAAGTATACTTTATTTTCACCAAACATCTCAAGGACATAATCTCCCTTAGACTACTTTAGTCCCTGGGCAAAGTTAACTCAAATTTAGTACCGTTTCTATATAGCCTTAGTCCTACAAAGTTCCTTCTCAGATATAGCATTGATTCTGTATGAGTTTCTATCTTAACTCTCAGTGGACCAGATCTTGATGGTTACGCATTCCTTGCTATATGGAAAAATCTTGCTGGCCTGGCTGCAAAACCTAGCGCGAACTCAAGTCCCAGACTTCTGGTAACCCAAATTCTGAAATGACTTCTCTCCTGATCTTTAAAAACTCTGAAGCTCACAGTCTCTAATCCCTTTTCTTGAAACAGAAGGTCAACTGTCCAAGCAGGGAAAGAACCAAAGAATACATTCAGAGGGGAAGCTAGGTGGCATAATGAATAGAGCACCTGCCCTGGAGTCAGGAGGACCTGAGTTCAAATTTAGCCTCAGACACTTGACACATTGACTATCTGTGTGACCTTGAGCAAGTCACTTAACCTCAATTGCCTTGCCTTCCCCCCTCCTAAAAAGATAGATTCAGAGCCAACATGTCAGCCTTAAAAGGAAAGGGATTCTCCCCTTATATCATGACAACTCATTAGATTCCATTGGCTAAGAACTCAAACCAAGAGGATAGACCCAGTGAAGAGAGCCAAGAGATGAGTTGACTGATGCTTTCTTAAAGGCACCTACAGTTCTGGTTTCACAACTGGAGCCAATAAAAGAGGTTGCCATATGGAGGTTGCTATGTGATTAGCAGACCTGTTCCATTTAGAGAATGTCTACACATGCTCCAAAGTCTTTCCATGGTATTCCCATGATACATCATAATAAGTATCCCAGAAGCCAGATCTCCCATTTCTTCCATGTAGGGTATTGCATGTGCTTAGCACACTGATTCAATCTGCTGCACAGGCTCATAAGACTGGGATTATTGGCCAGACGCCCATTATGTTTGTATCCCCAATGATTATTTAGTGCGATGCCTGGCACAGTAAGCTATTAACTGAGTGACTGACCTGCTTTTTAAACGCAGTGCTAGTTTCTGGTTACCATCTTGTTTAACATGTAAGTAGGCAAATTTATGTTACTTGTCATCATTAATTAATTCTGTGGAAATATTAATTACTTCTATGAAAACTCAATGTTAGGTGAAATAATATTACAAAGGGCAGTGATTTTCATGGGAAAATGTCATAAAATGAGTAGTGAATATTGTTGTAGCAGGAGCCGATGATGCTATAACACGTTTTACTTGATACAAGTTAATGATAGTATTATGTAATACCATCATTGGGGCAATGTCATCTAGGGTATGCCAATATTTAACTCATATGTGTGTAGTCTTTTCATGTAAGGAGAGGTAGAGGGGCTTAGTGGAAGGAACAGCAGAAGTCTGAAGCTAGAGTCTATTCAGAAACCTTCTTTGCTATGTGACACTGGACAAGTCACTTAACCTCTTTGATCTTTGGATTCCTACTCTCCAAAATAAGAAATGATATCTGTAGTATCTTTTTTCTCCTTTTTTTGGGGGGGGAGAAGATGAGAGGCAAGGCAATTGGGGTTAAATGACTTGTCCAAGGTCACACATAGCAAGTATGTCAAGTGTCTGAATCTGGATTTGAACTCAGTCCTCCTGACTCCAGAGCAGGTTCTCTATTCACTGTGCCACCTAGCTGCCCAATTTGTAGTGTCTTTTACAAAACGTTGGTGAGGATTGTAAACTTTCAATAGCACAGTGCCTGTCACTGTATAAGCACTTAATAAATGTTTGTTGTATTTGTGTTCTATTACCTTAAAGTGCTGTATGAATACCATCTATTATTTTATGAAGTATAACATGAAGATGATAATAGTAGGCAAAATAATGAACACTTTCATAGGATTTTTTGAGATTTTATTCCATAACCTATAAATCTGGTGCCAATGATGTGCATACATTTTACCAAATGTACTTCTAATCAATAGAAAAGACCCTGAGAAGTCATTGACCATAAGCCTATTTTTTCTTCTTCTCTTCATTCAAATAACCTGTGTTCTTCTAGTAGAAAACCATTTTATAGCTGTTCAATTTAAGCAATATGGTTTTCTATTTGTTGGATATGGTCACTTATTTTTAGTCCATAAGAAATCAGCCTGTTTCAAGTAGCCAAATTGCCTTAACACAGCCAAAGCAGTGGAAATTTATTAACAAAATACTCAATTCTTTTTACGAATGGTAGCTAAACTATTTCTGAACTAACCTAAGTCAACCTCTAGGGAGTGCAGTTTTAGGAACCAGAGGTATGTCCTGTCCTTGTTCAAAAGTTCTCCTAATTAAACCAAACAGTCAGGTAGACAAAAAAGAAATATTAAAAAGGATGTTTTTTTTTTTTAATACAGTTCGGTTTTGTTGTAACATGGGACATGAGAGGGCAGCCAGAAATAATTTGCTGTTCATCTCCCAGGTTAGACAAAAACAGCATAATTTAAGGAATAAGCACTAATTAGCTAATGAACAGCTACAGTTGTATGTTCTGAAGAGTTTAGCTTCAGGGCAAGTTGTAATGTTTAGCAGGCAGTGC
Organism: Pseudocheirus occidentalis; assembly: GCA_028646575.1. NCBI lineage: Eukaryota > Metazoa > Chordata > Mammalia > Diprotodontia > Pseudocheiridae > Pseudocheirus > Pseudocheirus occidentalis. The sequence continues at coordinate 6,077 of JAQQSW010018268.1, read as the reverse complement.
AAAGGAGAAGCAGATGCCAGAGGGACTTGCTAAAAAATTAACCTCTAAAACTGATCATTCTCCATTATAAAATTACTGAGTCAATATCAAATAGCTGTTTAGGAAAAAAAAATACTGGGAAATTAATAGCCCTTGTGGAACATAGGTGTTTGTTTGAAATAATTAGATATGAAGGATTTCAGACCGAAGAATTGAAAATTCAGACTAAAGAAATACAACTATTACTAATAAATTTTTAAAATACCTTTTGTTTGATTAAGGCCATATTGGTATACTTATTATCCTTAACTGAAGATGTACAAATATACTCTGATGACAAAATAGAATGAGCAAAAACATTTTTGCAGAGGGTACTGTTTACTTGAAATCTAACCTCTGTGAAGGTGGAGTGTTACATGATAATGAAGAAGAATAATTAGCAAAATAATTATTCTTTGTTATTTCAAATAAATAAATAAGCTAGTTCTTTGTTTATTTGACTAAAATCTTCTCCTTGATTACAAACCATTAATGGCCATTAATCCATGAAATTGGGCTTTCATTTCTCAAAGTTTGATTCTCTCTCGTAAGTCTTATATTTCTTATGAGGAAGCCAAACTCACTTAAGACTTTCATATATTTGATCACCAAGAGTGAGCAAGCTATAAAGTATAATTTAAAAGTTAACAGCTAATCTTTGAAGTTAAACCACTTATTAATTGATGAATTGCTAATTATTCTTCCCTGTTGTAGATATTAGTCATTATTTAGTCTTTAGCATATATCATATATGAATTTATAACTACATATACATGTATTTAACTCAACTCAATAAATCTTTATTAAATATGTACTATATGCCAGATAGTGTGTTAGGTACCAGAAATATAAATACACATGCATTAAAAACTTCTATCCTTGATGATCTGACACTCCACTAAAGGATATGCAATATGAAGGCAAGGTAGGAACTTTGGTGGTATGTAATGGGACAGTGGAGAAAATCACATAAAACATTCTTTGAAAACTTGAAGAGTAAAAAGATCACTTTTGGGGGAGGTAGGAATATAATTATGCAAGGATGGAAGAGGACATCTGGTTACAACAAACTTTGCATTTCCTGCTCAGGGTTTCATATTCTGCCTTCACATTGTCTTCCTTTGTTGTCAACTGTCTTAAGAGTCAATCACACATGATTCACTGTGATCTTGATATGACATTTCTCATCAACATCTTTCTTCTAAGCAGTAGACTGAAGGATCTAATTGTGAGAAAGGTTATGTGTGAAGGCTAAAGGAGGAAATTCAGAAATGAAGGAAAATCCAGAGGGAGTCATTTATTGGGGAAAAGTAATAGTGTTGTTGGGAGCAAGAAGGATAGAATAATTTGTGAGTTTCAAGATTTGGGTTGCCTAATCAAATTCACACATCCAATTAGATATACAGAGTTTATCAAGGCTAACTTTAATGTCATGCCTTTGTGGACATGATACGACATGAATTAGACATTGCCTCTTGCTGTGACAAATAAATAAATATGATGTCAGCTGCCTTAATTTCACTAGAGACGTATACATAATAGGTCCATTTAGATATGGTCACAACTGTTGATTCATACTTATTTATTGAAGAGAAGCTTAACACATTTTTTTACTGCTTTTTTTGCCTCAATTGTAAACCATCTGATTTCTTAAAATATGTATTTATTGAATATCATTTTGGCTCCATTTACTGATTTGCTATCATGGGTGAAATAGTCTATGAGAATCTAGACGTGCACAGTTTTAGCACATCTCAGTCAAATCTGGATTTGTTATGTTCTCCTTTTCACCTCCTTTGCCATATGGAATTTCAAAGTGATGCATAGTTCTTAACTAGCAATGACAATCCAGTTTAAAGAGGCTACTTCAAGTGCAGTAGAATTAATAGTGATCTTGGTAATGACAGCAATGCAAAATGTTAAGGTTTCAAAGCAATGCAACATTTCATTCATTCATCTAATGATCATCTATGAAGCATCTCTTATGTGTGAGGCACTAGGTTTAAAAAGACACAAATGAAGCACTCTTTCCCTAAAGGGAGCTTATTGTAGGTAATGTAAGTATCCTTTCTCATATTTTACAGTTGAAGAAACTGAGGCACAAAAAAGTAGCAACTACAAAATTATTAATCTTAGGGTGCCAAATCTGAATTAGAAAAGGATTCAGAGGCTACATCGTTCACCCTGAGGAAATCTCCCTTTCCCCAACCACAGCATATGCAATAAAGAGAACCCAGTCTTTGCTTAGAGACTTTAATGGGGAGGTATCTGCTACTTTCCAAGGTGACTTACTCTACTTTTGAATCTTCTAATTATAAAGAGGTTTACTCCTTAACTGAAGCCTAAATTGACCTCTTTAAAACTTCAGTCTATTTTTCTTATTTCTGCACCATCCTCTTTGTCCTAGTATTTAAAGACAGCAATGATGTCTGTTCCCAAGCCTTTTCTTCTCTAGGTTAAATATACCCAGGGAGTTGTGTTTTATTTTTTTGTTTGCTTGTTTTGTTTGTTTGTTTTTCATTTAACCTCAAATGGAATGATTTTGTGTGTGTAGGGGTATTCTGGTAAAGATAGGTAACAATTGCCTTTATGGTCCAAAATGTACAAAATCTCACTTTTAAGTTAAATTTCTATTATTATACTTTTTTCCATCACTTTCTTAAGTCTAAACAATTGACAAAACAATAAATCAAGTAGTGATTTCTAGCATTTGCTGATTTCCAGGGTGTAAATTGTCTCACAGAAAAGCTGGTTCCATCTGGTTTCAGCATACCTCTGCTTATCGCTCACTATTCCCTGATTGTCTGTCCCTGAAGATTCTGCCACATATTAACTTATGTCTTAAACCACAGTACTCAGACTATAAACAACACTCTCTTGTTGTTGGTCAGTCATTTCAGTGATGTCTAACTCTCCACGACCCCATTTGGGGTCAATAACACTATTACAAAGATATTGGACTAGTTTGTCATTTCCTTCTCCAGATCATTTTATATATGAGGAAACCAAGGAAAATAGGGTTAAATGACTTGCCCAGGGTCTACACAGCTAGAGCATGTTTGAGGCCAAATTTGAACTCAGGAAGATGAATCTTCCTGAGTCTAGGCCCCTTATTCTATGCACTGTGTCATCCACTTGCCCCAGACACAGCCCTCTGTTTGTGATGTAGCCAGGGCAAAGTTCAGAGGGACTCTGACCCCCTTACTCCTTGAGACTACACTTCTCAGTGCAGCCTAAGGTAACATTAGTTTTCTTGGCTGACTAATAACAATAATGATAAAATATATTTACATGACCCTTTAAACTTTGCAAAGTTTATAATGCCTGTCACATACTAGACACTTAAGAAATGTTTACTGATTGACTGTCTGATTCTTATAGCAACCCTGATTTAGGGATTACAGATTTCACTATTCCCATTTTATGGATGAGATCACTGAAGGTCAGAAGTTGAGGGACTTGCTCATGGTCACAAATCCAGTATTTGTCACAATCAGATTTCAAATGCTGGTTTTTCTGACTAAAAGCCTAGCAGCACCATCTACCAGAAACATAGATCTTAGTAGAACTTCAAGCTACTAGAATTTCACTGCTCTGATTGCAACAAAAGTGCACTAAGACTTTTAGGACCTCGTGTAGTAGAGGATAATCTGCCTCTCCTTAACATAATGTTGAATGAGCTTACAGGACACTGGGTTTCCTAAACCTCCCCCCACTACCCCCCAAAAAAGAAGCGTGGTCTAGCTGTGACTTTCCCCCTTAAATTAATGAAGTTGAATTTTTGAAATCTCTTCTATGACATCACCTTCATCATCAACAACAATTATATTAACAGTATAGAAGTCCCAATATTGAAATTCCGTCTACTAATGTGTACCAGAGACTCATCCCTAATTAAGAGTCCTACAGATTTGACTGCTGGTACTAATAGTTTAAGTGACTAGACCTAGATCATGAAACTAGTACATGTTACATACAAGAAATGAACCTAGTTCTTCCTGAACCAAAGGCCAGTCTATCTCATGCTCTTGTTCATAGGACTTGACACTCATTGCAATTCAATCCGATAGTATTTGATTGAGCTCAAAATTCTAGCCAGTCCAGATCTTCTTGAACCCTCACCTAATCCAGTTACTTCTCCTTGCTGTGTGTCATCTGAAAAGTAAGCCATGTTTTCTATGTCTCTACAGAGGCTGAACCCAAACCCTAACTCATACTCATATGCTAACAAAAAAAATCTTCAGTGGAATAATTAATAAGTAAACTTGAGACATTATCTTAAAACAGAAGACCAGAGAGGATATCTACATTGGGAGAAAAGACAATTGTATATTAATCAGTTTGAATATAAAGTCTACCTTCTCTAGTCATTAAGCTTAGATCCTTAAATAATGATTCTTTTTCTGAATAATTCTGGGGACATCGAAATGATTAAATGGTCCTCTCCTTGGTGTCTCTGTTTTGTTCCTTCCCCCCACTTCTTGGTTTATTCTTCTTCCAAATTAATTTGATTAATTTCACCCTTTGTTATATCTTCCTGTTGTTATGCTTTCGTTTTTGTATATTTCTTTTTTTTCTTTTCCTTTGCTTTTTCTCGTCACTTTTGAACTAAGGAATAATTCTATTCTTGAAATATATTTGCACATTTCCTATTTTTCTTAATTTATAATAAAACTGGCGACCAGTAGATTTTGAAAGTGGGTTCTAGGTGGGTTATTTATCAACTGTGCACGCTGCGTTTCTTTAATCTAGTTAGCTATTTGACATATAAAGATATACAGTGTGTAGTCAGTGGATAATGTGGTTATAAATATTCCACATAAGATTTTTCCATTTCTTAATATGAATTGAAAAAACATACCGGAAGGCCCTGAGATTTCCTTTTTAATCTCAGCTCACAGCAGAATTAGAAGCAAAGTGCCCTAGCTATAGAATGTGAGACTTAGGTTAGGTATTAAAATAATTTCCTGATTGTGGAGTTTGTTAAGACTGGAATAATTTACCAAGAAAAATTACTTCCATTGAGATATTTAAATATAAGAGAAATGTTCATCCTTCTGTGAGATGGCGAAGCAAACTATATGACTTCTTAAGACTGTGTGATCTTGCATGTATCACCTACATTTTTTAGGCCTTATCTTTTTTTTAACCTGTGAAATGAGTGGAAAGGATGAGGTAAAGTCCCTTCGAGTTTTGCCAATCTGTGAGTCTACAGATAAATCCATGCATACATGTATAACACATGCATTCACATGTCCCTTTCTAGCCTTTTCACTTGGGGCTCTTTTTAAATTATTGATTTATTTAAGCATAAATACCTGAGATGCCTGGATCACTTCCCCCAATAAATATTAATCTAATTAGAGCCCTAAGGCACCTAGGTAGTGCTGCACCTGGAGACAGGAAGACTCATCTTCCTGAATTCGAATCTGGATACAGACACTAGCTGTGTGACCCTGGGCAAGTCACTTAACCCTGTTTTCTCAGTTTCCTCATCTGTAAAAATGATTTGGAGAAGCATGACAAACCATTTTACTATCTTTGCTAAGAAAACCCAAATAGAGTCACTAAGAATTGGACACAACTAAAAATGACTGAACATAATAAGAGTCCTGTGCTTTTCTCTAATTCCTGTTTCCTTTTATATGAACTTAGTATCCTTTTATAGATTCCTTCATTGAGACAAACAACCTTTTAAAAAGTTACATTTTATTTTATTTTCAGGTCACCCTTCTCTGCCTCTTCCCCACCTTCTCCTATTAAGAAAAAAAAATGTTACCAACATATATAGTAAAGCAAAACACATTCCTGTGTTGGTCATCTCTCTCTCTCTCTCTCTCTCTCTCTCTCTCTCTCTCTCTCTCTCTCTTCCTCTCTCTTCCTCTCTCCCTCCCTCTCTTAGTCTCTCTGACTCTGTGTCTCTCTGTCTTTCTCTGTCTCTGTCTGTTTCTGTCTCTGTCTCTATGTCCCTGTCTCTCTCCTTCCCTCTCTCTGTCTCTCTCTGTCTCTGTCTTTCTGTCTCTGTCTCTGTCTCTCTTTTTCTCTCTCTGTCTCTGTCT
>JAQQSW010018267.1:0-11283 GCA_028646575.1 Pseudocheirus occidentalis | reverse complement strand
CTACTACTACTACTACTACTACTCCTACTACTCCTACTACTACTACTCCTACTACTCCTACTACTACTACTACTACTACTACTACTACTACTAAAGAGTCAGCAATAGCTAACATTTACACAGTGATATAAGGTTTATAAAATGCTTTTCTTCTGTTATTTCATTTCAACGTAGCATTTTTGAAAATGTAACAACAAAAACAAGACTACATTGCAATAATGCTTCAAGAGGATTTTTGGAAAACCTTGTCGGAAAATTTTATTAACATGCTGGACGTCAGTTGCATGGTAATGTAACCTGGCCTGTATAATATTGAACAACTGCCTTATGGATTTTCCTACCTTCTCTTCTGCTGTACCCTTTGTCGTGTATACCAAAGCACCATACATACAAATATGTATGAATGTACTTTAAATGAGGTTCTGAAGTAAAATGCTTTTTTTTGTCATTATAGATAATAAAAAGAAAAATATTGACATTAACAAAATGTACAGTTACGTTCAAGCCTTTTAAAATATCCTGGACCTAATTTAGTGAGATTGCTCAAAGATGTAAGCGAGAATTTAAATACTGTGGGAGAGACAACATTTTTGAAATATATTAAATTAAAAAAATTTCTTATATCTATTTTAATTTACATTATGGTAGATAATAAATCAATATGTCTCATATGGGCCCATAAATTTTATAATTTATTTAAAAATAAAATTGTTTGTATAGACAGGATACAACCACTCCCTCCTCTCCTCCCCAACCACCATTCTTTTTTTTTTGTTGTTGCAAAGAACTCTATGTACATCATCTTATCTGAGTTTTTGTTTTTTTGCTTTTTGGAGGGGGAAGGCAGGGCAAATTGAGGTTGAGTGACTTGTCCAAGGTCACACAGCTAGTGTTAATCTGAGGCAGGATTTGAACTCAGTTCCTCTTAACTCCAGGGTAGGCGCTCTTTTTACTGTGCTACCTCGCCACCCCATCTCATTTGATTCTTACAAAAACTCTTTGAGGAAGTTGTTATCCTCATTTCATAAATGAGGAAACAGACTCAGTGAGGTTAAGTGACTTGCTTAGGGTCACACAATTAGTAAGTATCTAAGATGGGATTTGAGCCCAGGTCTTCCTGACTCCAAGTCAATCTTTGAGGAAATGTTTCTCTAAGAGTAGGTGGTCCTCTGTAATGCCATGCATGAGCAGCTTCCCAAAAGAATGCTACTGTGAACAGCTTTTAAGGTTCTGATTACACAGCATAGTGAACACTCTATTTATTCCCTAAGAAATCAAGGCAAGCCTTCTCAGAAAATCAACATACAGTATAATATTCACAACATTACATCTTATCACAGAAAATCACAATATAGTGTTCACAACAGCTTAACATTAGAATGGCCACATAGTTTTCACCAAAATGGCTGTAGTATTTAGAAAAAAGAACAAAAGAATAATCATCTGGTTTCCCTAAAGGGGAAACCCTCCTTACTTAATCATTCAATCATTCCACAATACAATAATCAATATTCTACTCATGGAGCAATTATAGATGAACTTAATCAGTCACTCATCTAGATTCACAATTACTAAATATCATTGATCACTAAGTACAGTCATTAGAAAATTACACAAACCCCCCCCACCCCTTGGTGTCTAGTAAACTTCAATTTCATCAGGCTTTCTATATCTGAGGAGAGGCCTTTTCTTCATCTTGACTTGGGGTGGTCTTTCAGATTCCCTGGATTCCCTTCTATGGTCCCAGCTCCTACCTGAATCCACCAGTAACCTGGATTCAGAAGCAGGCAGCTCCCAGGTCCTTGTCCAGTCCTCTGGGCAGTTCCTGGTACCCACAGGGTCCAGCACATCTCAAAACCTTCACCACTTCTGTTGCCAGGAACTCAAGGATCGATCAAGCTACACACAAACAAAATCTTATCCTGGTCATGTTTCTTCAGTCCTCCAGTGGTTTGTCTGGCCCTAGGACCTAGAAGAAATCTTGGCCTTCAGGGGGGCCTTCCAGGCAACTTCAGCCTTCACCAGATTCTGGTCTCATAGAAAACTCCTACTCAGTTCTCAGTCCAGCAGCCCAGCTTCCAGATGCCATGAAAATTTTGCTCTCTCCATCAGGAGCCACTAGGAGGAAAATTCTTGATCCTGTCTCTCTGTCTTTGGAATTCTTCTTATATACACATACATACATTGGCTTCCTATCTCAGCCAACCCCTTCCTGTTATGTCAGCAACAGGAGACAGAGTTCACACCTTCTGTTTCTTTCAAGAGGTACTTGGCCCTAAGTTACTAAGGGCTAAGTATCTGCTCAGTTAATTACCATTATATCCTCAAAGCCCCATTCTGATGACTCTCAAATCCATATTTCTTGTCCTAATCTTTCTTCTGAACTCTTAAACATTAACAACCATTTGCTGGGCATCTATACTTGGGTGTTACATTGGTATCTCAAATTCATTATGTCCAATATAGAAAGGAGAACCGATTATCTTACCCTAAAATATCACCTTATATCAAATGTTCCTCCCTCTGTTGAGAGCACCACCATCTGTCTCAAAATAATGATGATAACTAATGTTGAATGCAGCTGATTATGAGCTGCTGACCTTAGAAGACTTTAAGAACCACATGCCAACCCCCCTTCTTTGGCACCCCAGCACTTGCTGCTGCTTGGCACCCTGAGTCATAACTCTCTTACCTGCATTAAATATAATAATTTTTGCTATATTGGCAGTCTTCTTTTTAATTCAGGTTAATACTAGCTAACATTTATATAGTGTTTTAAGGTTTATAAAGCACTGTGTATATACATATATACATAGCACATGCATACATATTCATATATGTATACATGTATACATGTGTATATGTATGCATGCACACACACACACATATATATTTAAGTTTTTTGATCATCTAGGTTTGCAGTCTTAACATCATACTAAAGTCTTCCCTTTCCCCCATACTTTATATCCAATTGGTGGTACGAATCTTGTTGATTCTACCTATCTCCAGCATTCATCCCATTCTTTCAAATCACATAGTTACTGGCCGAATTCAAGGCTCATCACCTCTCTCCTCTACTACTGTAAAAGCCTCCTACATTTTCCCCCTCTCCAATATATCCTCCACATAGGTGCCAAATTAATATATTTAAAGTATTTTTTTATTGATTCTTTTTGTTATTTCAACTCTCTCCCCTACTGAGCCCTTCTTTGTGACAAATAAATAATTAGGCAAAAACATCCTTCATAGTGACCACACCTGACAAGGTAAGCAATAACCTGTGTGAGTAGTCCTCATTCTTTTTCCATGGTGTTCTCTTTAACCTTCATCAAATTTTGCAATTACTCAGTTCAGTTTCCTTTGGTGATCTTTTCATTTCCCTTCTTGCAATCATTGTGTCCATTGTTCTCTTGTATCTACTTATTTCACTTGGCCACAGTTCATAGAACTTATGTTCCTATGAATTCTTCATATTGGTCACTTCTTATTTTGTAAGAATGTCCTATTGTATTATTATGACATAGTTTGTTATTCCTCCAGACAACGGGCATCCACTTTATTTCCTCTTTTTGTCACCACAAAGAATGCCACTGTGAATATTTTGTTATGCTAGGCTATATTATATATTTACCCCCATCTTTTACTTCTTTGAAGATTTATGCCAACTAGTGAGATCTCTGGGTCAAAGGGTATAGACAGTCAGCTCACTTTTCTAGCACAATTCCAAACTAGAATCGGACTACTTCACCTCCACTAACATGGCATCAGTCTGCCTGTCTTCCTTTATGATTAATGTTCTCATCTTGTCATGTTTGCCAGTTTGCATCATGTGAAGTTGACCCTCACAGTTGTTTTAAATTGCATTTATCTTACCATTCATCTTGACTTCTGTCTTGCTACTGGACTTTAGTGCCTCTGGAGGCTATTGTGAGGTTTATGACTTGGTATGGCTCTGTTTGACTTAGATCCAAATCACAAACAAGTCAGGATATCATTGTTGTGATGTCAGTGGTCCTTTTCAAGAATGAAGGATGAGCAACAAAATTATTTATCAAACATTCCATGGATACTGCCATCAGGATCTTAGGACTTCTCATATAGGCACACCTGAGGTGAAAGGTAAGAGTTCAAAAGGCTTTGTCAAGGGCATAACTGTCGCTGAACTATCATTGCACACAAACTTCATTGCTTTCTGTGCCCAAGGCCTCAAATAGCTTGCCTATTGCACAAGTCAATATGGTGTCAGACATCCAAGGGAAAATCCCAACCCAGGGGTGTTGCTTTATTGTAGCTTGAATGTCTTTAACAGGGTTGGAATATCTTGTCTTGTCCTGACTACTTGTGCCAACACAACCTCATTGATGATTTGGAGTCAGAGGCAGTACATCCATTGAGTTATGTCTTTGGCATTGAAAGTAGAACACAGAGAGCAAGACATCAATGCTAGGGACCAGAAAGCTTGAAACATTAGAACAGAGATGAGAAGGACTAGCCAGACACTCAGACTTAGTTGGCTGGAAGGGGTCCTGCACATGCACATAGTCTTTCTATCCCATTCCAACCCTGCTGAGAACCACAGAGCTCCATAGATAGCAGCAGATGGAGGCTGCTGTGGAGAGGTGGGGAGGTACTTGGCCAATCCAGGAACTATAGGAAAGGAAGGCAGCAACACTGATATCAGTGGAAAGGTGAAGGAGTGAATTCAAAGGCAGAATTTCTGCACTGGGCATTTGAAAAGAGATGGAGGGAACCAGAGCCAAAGACAGAAAGGAATGAAGTTATCATGTTCATTCATCCATATAATAAGTATTTATTAAGTGCCTGCTATATGCCAATTACTGTGCTGGGTGCTGGGGATACAAAAAGAGGGAAAAGACAATCACTGCTCTCAAGCAGAGTATAGTCTAACGGGAGGAGACAAAATTCAAACAAATACATACAATGCAAGCGAAATGAGAAAAATAGGAAATGTTTTGCTATTATTGTTATTGTTCAGTCTAGTCTGACGCTTTGGGATCCCATCTGGGATAAAAACCCATAAAAACCATACTGGATCAGTTTGCCATTTCTTTTTCCATCTCATTTTACAGATGAGGAAACTTTGGCAAACAAAGTTAAGCTCAGGGTCACCAAACTAGTAAGTGTCTGAGGCCAGATTTGAAGTCATGGAGATGAATTTTCCTGACTCCATTTCTGGCACTCAATCTTTGTGCCCCCTGAATTTCCTAGGAAATAATTGGAAGAGGGAAAACACTGAAATTAAGGAGGGTTGGGGAAGGCTTCTTGTAGAAACCAAGATTTTTAGGTGGGAGTTGAAGGAAGCCAAGAATATCAGGAGTTTCAGCAGAGGAGAAAGAGCATTCCAGGAATAGGGGACAACCTGAGAAAATGCGTGGAATTAAGAGATAGAATTTTTTTTTGGTAGAACAGCCAAGAGGCCAATGTCACTGAATTGAAGAATATGTTTTGGGGAATAATGTGTAAGAAGCCTGGAGCGGTAGGAGGGAGATAGGTTAGGAAGGGTTTTGAATGACAAATAGAGCATTTTGTTTTTGTTCCTGGGGGCAACAGGAAGATATTGGAATTTACTGAGTAGGGGGATAACGCCATAAGATTTGTGATTCTGGAAAATCACTTGAGTGGATGACTGGAGATGGGATTGGAGTGGGGAGAAACTTGAGGAAGGCACATGCACCAGGAGGCTGCCACAGTAATCCATGCACATAGTGATGGGGCTTGCTCTAGTGTGGTAGCAATTGTCAGAGGAGAGAAGGGGCATATTTGAGAGCGGTTGCCATGGCAAAATTGACAGACCTTATCAAAAGATTGGGAATGGGAATGAGAAAGTGAGGAATCCAGATTGACACCTAGTTGGTGAGTCTGAAGGAAGAGAAAAATGATGTTGCCCTCCATAGAAATAAGGAAGGTAGGAGGCAAGGGGGTTTTAGGAGATAACATAATAAGTTCTGTTTTGGTAGATGTAGTTTAAGATGTCTGCTGGCATCCAGTTCAAGATGTCTGAAAGGCAGCTGGAGATGTGAGGTTGGAGGTCAGTAGAGAAACTGGGGCAAGAAATGTAAATTTGAGAACCATAGATATGGTCATTATATCTAAAGGAGTTGAAGAGGTCACCAAGTGGAGTAAAGGAAGAAGACTCAAGACAGAAGCCTGAGGAACATCTACAAGGAGAGGAACTGATCTGGAGGAGGATCCAGCAAAGGAAACAGAGAAGGAGCAGTCAGATGGGGAGGAAGAGAACCAGGGGAGCAGGTGTCACAAAAGAGAAGAGAGTGATCAGCAGTGTCCAAAGCTTCAGAGAAGTCAAAGAGAATGAGGGTTGAGAAAAGGCCACTGGATGTGATAACGAAGAAATCATTAGTGACGTTGGAGAGCAGTTTTATTGGAATGATAAGGTCAGAAGCCAGTTTGTAAAGGGTCTAGAAGAGAGTGAGGAGAAGAAAATGGAGGCACTTACTGTATGCAGATGGCTTTTTCAAGGAGTTTAGCTACAAACGGCAGAAGAAATATAGGATGAAAGTCAGCAGAAATGGAAGGATCAAGTGGAGGTTTTTTTCAGGATAATGAAGACATTCGTTACAGGGAGTAGGAAATGAACCAGTAGAGGAGAGACTGAAAAGAAGGATAAGAGTGAGATGACAGAGGGGACAACATATTAGAAGAGACAGCATGGAGTTGGATCAGTTTAACAGGTAGACAGGCTAACTTTGGGGAGGAGTAAGACTCTTTATACATGGTGTGAGACAGAGATGCAGGAGGAAAAAGTGACAGAAGGAAGCTGAGTGATAGGAGATGAGGATGAAGGGAGAAGAGGGAGCTCCCAGCAAATGGAATCAAACTTTCTGTAAAATGTGAGGCAAAGATCTCAGTTGAGAAAGTGGGGTGGGGGAAGAGGGAGATATGACTGCTTTGGGGAGGGAAGAAAAGGTTTGGATGAGCCTCTGTGGAAAGTGAGATAGTGAGTTGAAAAGGAAGGTGAAGTAGGATTGCCTAGCAGCAGTGAAGGACCAGTTGAGGTTACATAACATAAAATTATAGTGGGTCCAGTCAGAAGAGTCACATGATCTTCTCCACCTTTTTCTAATAGCACATGATTAGACATGAAGGTTATTAATGGTGGGAGTGATCCTAAGCTGATTCTTGGTGGGGCTTAAATCGGAAATAGTTTAAGGTCATGGATTCAAGAGAGGAATATAGTGCAAAGTTGAATTGGTCCACTAAGAAGTCAAGATGGGGAGAGGAGAAAAGAGTGGCTAGTGGAAGTGAGCTGGTCTGTGAGAGAAATGAGGGGTCAAGGAATTGGAAAGCATAGCCAAGGAGAGAGTGTCAACAGAGGAAAACCACATTTCAGTAAGAAGTAGTAGGTAGAAGGAGTGGTAAGGGAATAGATTTGAAGTGAAGAGAAGCATGTTGCTTGTGAAGAAGGAATGCCAGAGGGCACAGTAGAAAAGCCAGGTGGAGTAATGATGAAACTTTCTGGTGAGAGAGTTGGGAGGATGGGAGTAAGGAATCAGGTGGTAGAGGGTGTGGAGGAGGGTTTTTATGATGATCTTTAGGAGTGCAGAGTCTCTGGGGTGTGAAGGGCATCATCAGATGAATAATGAATGATAATCATGGAATGGAGGGCACCCCAAATGACAAATGTAACAGAAGATGGGTGCTTGAAGTCAAAAGAAGGGTTGTTCTGTGCATTCAGGGTTCTCTGTATCACACTTGGGAGACTGGGATGGCAGCAAGAGGTAGAAATGTTTTTTGTTAGTACAGGTGAAAATGATTAATTTGGGGCAGATAGAAGATGCCTGTCCTCTCCTTATGTAGCTTTGCTTCAGGAAATACACTGTATCAAGCAGAGATGGTAGGCTTTTACTGCCTCCACGGTCTTCTCACCAGAGGAGGCTGGCTATGAGGCAGCAGTAGAAAGCAGTAGGCTCCCTGCACAGATGGGAGATGTTCAGCCTGTTGTCCAACAGTCTTTCCTCAAGAGACATGCTGTACCCTAGATGTGGAAGAGCAACCTCTTGCCATTCTGTCCTCCTTGTGATAGCCCTTCAAACACTTGAAAAAAGCTGTCATACCTTTGCCTAACTCTTTGTCAGGCTAAACATTTCTAATTCTTCCCACTGATCTTCTGATAATATGGAATCAAGGCCTTTCACCATCTTGATTGCCCTCTCTATAAGACAGAGTGTGTGACCACTGTATGACCACATGTAGGTGTTTGCCCCTATCAGAATTTCATGTCATTTGAAAACCCTCTTTACCATTGATGTCTGAGTTCAGACAATCCTGGGATTGTATTTGGAAGGAACCTCCATCCTCAGCAGCCATCCACCGATACTAGAAAGGAATTCCTGTTATAACCTACCTAACAAGTGTTCATCCAGCCTCTGCTTGAAAACCTCCAATGAATGGGAATTCACTACCATGCAAAGCTGCTGTCTCACTTTGGGGCAGCTGTCACTGTTGGCAAGTTTTTCCTGACATCAAATCTCAATTTGCCATTCACTGAGAGTAGACAACATGGCCATAGTGAATGACATCAACTCTAACAGCCTTGAATGTCTTCCCAACTCAAACTCCCAGTCTCCATATAGAAAACATTTGGTTAGCTGGGCAGGATATGGTGAGTCTTCAGATGTCTCCCAAGTCTGTTGGGGCCCCAATTCCATTTGGATGGTTCTTTTAGGCCCTTAGATGACCAGGAAACTGCCTTCTAGGGAGGCAGAGACCTGTTTTGTTTCCAGGACAATTTTATCACCTTTTAGGGAAAACTAAGCCCTGTTGAAGTGGGTATGGAGAACCTGGTAGATATTGGCCCCATCACAATTGACTACAAAAAATAAGTTTAACCAGTGGCAGATGGAAGAGGTAAAGTTAAATTAGTCTGAAATTAGAAATTAGTCTGAAAATAATCTGGGGGCTTCAGTGGAATGTGATTTAAGAAAAACATTGATAAATATGAACGTATTTAGAGGAGGACAATCAAGATGGTGAAAGGCCTTGATTGCATATTATCAAAAGATCAGCTGGAAGAATTAGAAATGTTTAGCCTGAAGAAGAGTTAGGCAAAGGTATGATAGCTTTTTCCAAGTGTTTGAAGGGCTACCACAAGGAGGACAGAAGAGATTTGCTCATTTTGGCCCCAGAAGCAAATATCTGTAAAAAGGCAAACTGAGATTTGATGTCAGGAAAAACTTGCCAACAATGACATCTGCCCCAAAGTGGGACAGCATCTTTGCATGGCAGTGAATTCCCATTCATTGGAGGTTTTCAAGCAGAGGTTGGATGAGCACTTGTTAGGTATGTCATAGCAGGAATTCCTTTCTAGTATGGGTTGATGGCTGCTGAGGCTGGAGGTTCCTTCCAAATACAATCCCAGGATTGTCTGAACTCAGCCATCAGTGGTAAAGAGGGTTTTCAAATGACATGGAATTTTGACAGGGGCAAACAGCTACATGTGGTCACACAGCGGGTAAGTGGCAAAGCCAGGATTTGATCATGGATCCCATGATGCCCTGTGAGTTCCTCACAGCATCAGGCTGTACAGAGAGAACATGAGAATACCCCAAATGCCTGAGAGTAGTGTGAGCTGGTTGCACAAGTGGGAGCAGGACTAGGAGGCAACTACACAAGTGTCCAGGTCTAACTGATTGAGCCAAGAAGCTCAGGTATCTTATGTCAGTTCACACTGTAGGCCATGCCTTCATTAGTGGCAGTGTGTTGAGCTCAGCCCAGTCTGCGATTGATGTTGTTGTACGGACTCATCTTATTTTCTTTACTTGATATAATTTAATTCTAAATGTATTTGACTTTTCCAAAATCTTATTTATTTTATTCTGAACTTAAGAAATGAAACAAGCATTTCCTTAACATAGTAGGATAGGAAGAAAAGAAGATTACATATGAAACTGCAAATCTGTTATGTACAACTTACTTTCCTTTTAAATATGTAATAAAGTTATCACATAACTTTCTTTTTGGTCTTTTTTCTTTCCTTTCCCCCTGCAGCTCTAGAGATGGATCCCGTTAGATGTAAATATGAATATATATGTATGTGTATCTATGTACATGAAACTGTATCTAAAATAATTCTGTTCATGCAAGTCACTTTACCTTCGCCTCATTTTGCTTAACTCTAAAATAAGTGTTGCATCTGATGGTCTCTAAGGTCCCTCCCACTTCCAGTTCTAAATTTATCCCTATGGATATTATGAAAATATGAGGGCCGAGGGTTTTCTAGGTCACATGAGCAACAAGATGGAGGAGAAAAGAAGGTTTGAAAAAATCATGAACTGAAGGCTCACTTGCCCTGACCTCACTCAGCACCACTGTCCCATCTCTCACAGTATCAACAGCAAGACTATATTAGCCAAACCAGGACAGGACACAGGTTTACAACAAAATCCATTCTCACACCCCAGTTCCTCTTCCCTCTTTTATGTCATGGAGTTCTTTGCTCCAGGCAACAGATGTTTGTCCTGGCCATGACAGAATCAAGCAGCCACAGTCACTCAGAAGCAAAAGTCTCTTGGGGATCACAACCCTATAGCACCAGCATTGCAAATCTCAGAACTGCTGGTGGCCATGCCAAAGAACTGAAAAATAGAGGGAGTGGGACAGGACATTCAGATATTCTGTTGGAAAGGTGGCTGTGTAGCATTCCGCTGAGCCTGAGGAAAAGAGCACTGCATCAATCTGGGGCCAGTTCTGACTGCCAGACGATTCTTTGGGGAAAGAGACCTAGGATAATGAACCCTGAATTACTCAGCATAAGAGGAAGCTGAGATACTTTGAGATTCACCCCCCCTCCCCCCAAGCCATAGTTAGAGGGGAGAGAGAGAGTAGGCAATAGTGTGGAATAAAGAGGGAAAAGACTAAAGTTGCCAAAAGTTTCAGGAAGAAGAAAACTTATAGATCTTGAGCAGAAGCAGAAGAATCAACAGGAAAAATAATAACAACAGAAGAAAGTATGACCTCCAGATCTATTAAATTAGCCTAGGCATCTATGAATAAATACTGTAAAATGAAGGAAAATTATCCACACTTGATGAGACAGAGAGCTCTTTGAAATTAGAAGACAACAAGAAACCCTAGCACATGATTCCTGCGTGGTTCAGAAAAGAAGTAAGAATTATGAGAGGAGAATTTATTTGATTTTATTTTTTAAATTTATTGACTTGTTTATTTACTTTTAGTTTACAAGATTCAGTTATAGAATCACTTGAGTTTCAGATTTTCTCCCCTCCCTTTTACCCTGCCCTTCCC
>JAQQSW010018266.1:0-11283 GCA_028646575.1 Pseudocheirus occidentalis | reverse complement strand
CTTTGTGAAAACATGAGCAGCAGTGTCCTAATGAAGTTATGGCCTCTGTCCTAATTAGTTTCTTAAATACATTTACTACTTAATGGTTTTGAAAACAACTGTTTAATTTTTAAAATTTTTGAAAAACTTGCTAAATAACTTTTTGTTCAGAATTTAGTAGATTGTTTAATGCGGGACATCAAATTACGTAATGAAAGTTGCTTGAAATGCTTTTGTTATTTCAGGCAAATTGAATTAAATCAAAATACAACAAAACCTTAGTCCTTTTTGTTTTTGTCTAAACCTGTTAGTTTAGTGATGTCTTGGTGAACTGTGAGTGAACTGTTTTGATTTTTCTAATAAATCTTAAGAAAACCTTCATACAGCATGAGGGCTGTTGGCATTTTGGGGAAAAAACAAAGGTTAGTAAGTAGCATACATGTTTTCCTTTTGTTTTTGAAACCTGTTTGTAAACATAAATAAACACGCCCTTTTATTAAATAAATATGTAGCAATGTTTTTTTACAACGTTTTCCAGCTTTTGTAGGGGAACAGTTCTGAAAAGTTGGTACTTGAGAATGTGATCCGTTCACCTCACTGACGTGTCACTATGGTAGCAGCCAGCAGCCCTGTGAAGGACTGAGTGGTAAGCTAATCCATACCAAGAGTCTCAGGAAGGAAGGGTGTGTTAAGAGTTCTAACCCCCTAAAATAAACTCATATTTGGTTTGTTTTTTAAGTAATGAAAAACCATTTCCTTTGTGTGAATTATTGCTCTTAAGTGGACAGTGAGACTGGCTCAACAGATTTGATGGCTAAATCGACGTTACCATCTTGGGTCTGCTCTCCTCAGCTTACCTAGAATGTCCTTTCTGCTGGCGTGCCCCCCACCCCCACCACCCCGCCTTCACATCTCGCTCTTTCCCATCTGTGAGTCAGCACAGAGGTGTCGGTGAGAGCACCATTGGCGACCTATTGTTTACAGGGGCTAGTGCACAGCTCAACTTCCTGGTGCTTGCAATGACAAGGGCTCTGTAGAACAGGATTTGTGTTTCATCAGATTTATGTAGTCACCCTCCTCAGATCCTGGAAATACATTGGCTCTGCCACCATGCACAAGCATATCTTTCTTCAGAAAGGTTCACTGATAACCGTAACGCAGAGCCCTGAACTTGGAATGGGGAAAGCAGAGTTCTTGGCTGCCTCTGCTGCTAACTTCCTGTGTGACTTTGGACAGAGCAGTGGTTAAACCTCTCCCCTCTTCTGGAAGGTGAGGTGATGATCTCCAGAGTCCCAGCTGGCCCTTCTGCTTACTTACTGGAGGCTTCAAGCCTAGGAAACAGGACAAAAAGGGAAAAGCAGCTGCTCCACTTTCTTCTGAATCGGCTGGAAGTGATGCCTGAAGATCTACAGGCCTAGCAATGCATTTGCATCTGAGGATGATTTGTGTTCAGCTCTTATGCAAATATTCAGATTTTTAACATTTGAGACAATATCCTTCCCTAGTAACCTAACTTAGGATTAACATGCTGCAGTAGCAAGACATTTCTTGTCCTTGTATCTGTCCTTCTCCCTCTGACTCTGCTTCCTGTCAGCGCTCCCAAGAGCAGCATTTCAGCTAGAAAAGCAAGTGGCTAGGGCAGGACATAAGAGCTGAAACTGAAAACAGTCATGGAAACTCAGCTGTTTGATCTCATCCTCTAACCCCCTTCCCCAAATAATTGATTTTGCTTGCCAAATATTTCAAATTATTCCTTTTCGAAAATTCTCTCATGCATTTCCTGAAGTTTATGTGGAAGCTCCAGAAAGGGGGAGTATGTCAAGCATGAGTCATTGCCACCTTCCTAATGTCTGATAGGGTCATTTTTGTGACACCTGAATGCTTGACTATGAAATGGCCACTGTTTCTAAACAGATAGGCATTATTGCTGTTATGGTTTCTTTTGATACATACAAGCCAACCAAAATATCATGATGATGTTGAGATTGTTTTTAATGATGCTTAACCATCTGTTTTTGCCACTGAGCCTTTTGCTTTTTACTTCTTTGTAAAAGTTGTCATTTTAATTTCATAAATACGCTATCTTTGTGAATGGGGACTAACCTTTTTACGTATTAGGATTTATATATCAAATTTTGAAGTCAAACAGTTTTCCTGCTTAAATCTTCAGGATTTTTTAATCAGCCATATTAAAAACCCATGGGTCATAGTATTGAAATGTAGAATACTTCATTCTAGGGAAACCACACTATCAGCTAAATCCAGGTAAAAGTATTAGTCTGCCTACCATCACACCCGTTTAACTCCCCCCTGTGTGGCACAGTTAGTGCTACTCCTCTTGCTACAAAACTTAGATTTTCATGTTTAGTATTGCAAGCTTGAAAGAATATATTTTCTCATTTAATAATGTTGATAGATTATAAAACTCATCAACAGTAATTAGCCGGTCTTTCTGTACAAAAACAAATTTACCTTTTAAGCTCTGTTTATATGCCTAATTCAGCTAACTAGAAGCTTTGTGGAAACAGTGTTTTTTACATTCATAATTCTTCTACAGCTTCAAATTGCATATTATGTAGTATCTTACATAAATTTGGGTTTTCTGAATAATGCAAGAAGCAGAATTTGATCATAAAGCTGTTTCTGGCTGCCCTATTTGAGGGAAGGAGCACTAGATTTGGAATCAGACTTGGGTTTGAATCCCACCTCTGGCATGTGTTGCTGTAACCCTGGCATGTCATTCAAGCTCTCTATTCCTTAGTTTCCCCATCTATAAATGGAGATCGTATCTGCCCTGCCTACCTCACAGGTTTGTTGTGAGGCTCAAACAAGTACTTATGTAAACCACTTTATAAAACACGATTATAATCATAAAATACCAGCTGCTCTTATCCTAATAAGATATTTTTCTATTCTGTCCAGTTGGGATTTGTATGTACGTTTCACATAATTCATTTTGAATTTAAAATGAAATTTCTTTTGAGAGCTTGCCAGAATAAGAATGAGGATTAAAAAAAAAATTGTTATTGCAATGTGTTTTATATTGTAAACTTTCTGTCTCCTCCCTAAGCTCCACAGGCCAGGTGGCATCTTGGCATCAATTAATGGGCAATCTCTTTGGATGGTTGTGTTGTGTGTATTTGTGGACTGCAAGATAAGGTATTTATCCAGTATATGTAAGAATAATCTCACAATCTTCCATATATCTCGCCAAGGATGTATGCAACTGCTATTAGAATGAACCTGGTGAAAAATAAATTTTAAAAACAAAGGTCTCCTAGTTCAGTTTGCTTTTTACTCTTTTGAGAGATTCCAAAGTGAGATGACTTCCATATGTATATGTATTATATATACATGTTGTATATATGTATGTGTGTATGTGTATATATGTATGTGTGTGTGTGTATAGATATAAAATCAACTTTAAAAGGAAATGTTCTTTTCCAAAGATTGCTTACTTCACTCCCCTTTTAATAATTTCCTCTGCCAAGCCTTCTATCCTGTCAAAAGACTATGGTTGGTGGGTGAGTAATAACTCTACCTGCTGTTTAATTAATTGCAAGGCTACACCGAATACTGGTGCATGTTGGATTTTTGGAGGGACAAGCATACAAAATGGGGCTCCATGGGAAGAGTTTACCTTCTAGCAGGGGAAGGAAGCAGTGAAGGGAGGGAACGGCATTTTTGGTCTGGAGATTGACCAAGATAATAACGAGTGGAGCCATTTAGGGAGTAGATGGACATTCACTTTGCAGAAGTGTGACTATGGTTCCCAAACCATGACTTAGTGGAGAGCTAGTCTCAAACCTAGGAGAACCTGGGTTTGAGTCCTCCCTCTGATACATAGTAACTGCGTTACCTTAGACCAGTCACTTAATTTCTCAGGGCCTAAAGCTCCCAACTTGCCATAGTATAAAGAGTACTCTTCTCTGATCTGGGAGTTACACGTACCAGTATATTCACAGGTCCAGGCTCTGTCCCTGTCTCCCCAGAACTGTGGGAAAGCAGAGTGGTTACACAGCCGGAAAAAAAGCAAGAGTAAAGTCATGTCTGATTAGGGCCCTGCCTGATGAAAGGATGGCACGTTAATCCTGAAACAATTGATCCAAGCTTGCTATCAAATTTGGAAGAATATGGATTGACATCCTCTTTAAAGAGTACCTGGAAGTCAGGCTTTTTGCCTTTGAAGTTATTTGGTAATATTTACTTAAGGAAAAAGAATAGTTCTTTGTTTTTAGAACGTTCTGTGCACTGAAGTTTTTGTCCAATTAAGATTTTTTGTCAGTTTCACAATGTCTCTCTTAATTCAAATTCTGGGTGCTTTATAATTATTTTAATTGAAGGGACTGACTTGTACATAATTTGTCAAGTTATCTGTTTGAAGAGAATGAACAATCACAACCATCATTTGGATCTATTGTTTATACAAAGTTCTTGTTAGTATTTGTAGCTTGTGAATTATCATGTTTGTTAGAGAATATAGAAATTAGATATTTAAGACTTAATGTTTCCCTGAGCTCCAAGCTACATTTTTGTTATTGTTTGTTTTGTTTTGTTTTTTTTACAGGACTATTTAAAAGCAAGCATTTTCTCTGGATTATAGACAGATGAAGAGCTAATTACATATGAAATGATTGACAGGGACAGAACTGCTTGTGAGTCAGTTAACAGCCCTCAAGAAGCTGGGGTATTAGATGCACACAGATTGTTGTTCAAGACAGAAAAGAGTAGGGGAAAAAGACCTCCCTGATCAGTGCTTCCGTCAGCCTCTTGAAGCCTTCTAGTAATGGGAAACACCTCAAATTGCTACAATCTGGATTGAGTCTCTGCTTCTCAAGACTGGCCTCTTCTTGCACCCCAGTAATGAGTACAGTGGGCATTTCCCAGCCTACACCCTCCTTGAAGTTTCTGCATCATTTGAAGGCTACTGTTCATTCCTTTCTTTTCAATTCCTCTGGTTCAGAGACATTGCTCTCTCTTCTCTTAGCTCTCCCACTGCTCACACTCCTTCCCTGGTTCATGTCCCTCTTAGAAGATGATGCATTTCCTAGACAGAAGTTTTGTATTTCCACCACCTTGATGTTCGGTTGGCTGCTAAGTAACGACATGGCCAAAACTGAACTCAACTTGCCTTTGCTCCGTCTTCTGTTCACAACATGTCCCCCAGGTTCAGTCACCAAGCTCCCTCTCCCATTCCCCAGCAGCCAATCAGCTGCCAAGTTCTGTCAATGGTACCTGCAGAATATTTCTCGTATCACCCCCGCTCCAAGTTAGTCATCAGCATTCAGTTGGACCATTGTTATAATACTCCAAAATCTGATGACCCTGTGTGTCATTGCCCTTCCTCCATCAATTCAGCTTTCATATAATACCTGATTTTTCCGATGCAAGAGGTTTTAATAATGAAAGACAAAAGGGGGCGGCTGGGTGGCACAGTGAACAGAGCACCAGCCCTGGAGTCAGGAGGACCTGAGTTCAAATCTGGCCTCAGACACTTGACACACTAACTAGCCATATGACTTTGGGCAAGTCACTTAACCCCAATTGCCCTCCAAAAAAAGCAAAAAAAAAAAAATTAAAAATAATAATGATGATGATGAAAGGTAAAAAACCTTTAATGGTTCCTTCTCTAGCTCCAACCTTCCTTCCTAGCCTTATTTCTACTGTTTTCCTTTCACAAATGCTATGTTCCTAGTTCTCATAATATACACACCCACACACACAAATATTTTATGTTGTGTTATATTTACAACTGTATCTTCTGTTAGGTTGTTAGCTTTTAAAATGTAAGTGATAAAAATATTGGTTATTCCCATTTTTCCAAGTTTTCCAGTGGATCTTGGATTTTGTCAAATCCATTAAAAACAAAAAGCACTGAGTGCTTACTCTCTGGCAGGCACTGTGCTAAATGCTAAGGATACAAAGAGATAAAAAAAATGATTCTAACCCTCAAGGAGCTAACATTCTAATGAGGATAACACACACAGCATAAATGGTTGCTGGTAATCCCAGAGGAAGACACTTGGAGGGGGCAGGGACAGCAATAGAAGAGCCTGCAGAAGGTAGAATTGGATCTGAGGCTTAAAGGAAACGGCAGGTGGAGGGAGGAGGAAAAGCACTGTGGGCGTGGGGTGATAGCCGATGTGTGGAGTCAGATGGGAGGCCATGTGTGGGGAGCAGCGAGAAGGGAGGTCTGCGGTTTATCAATGTGGATGTTCCCTCCACAGATGAAGACAAGATGAAGTCAAGAAGCTGGGGTCGTAGTCGCCCCATGTCTGCCTCTCCAATGCTAGTCTTCCATGTTCTCCCATAAATTCACCACTGGGATTTTATGCAGTGGTGCTGAGAGCCTTCCCTTGAGTTGTCCTGACCTGGTGAGGACACCAGTGGAGCAGGTGGGCTGTTCATCAGTTACCCTTCATTCTGGACACACGACCAGTCCATCCTCAGTTCTGTGCTGTATCTCTGAAGACATCCTATATACTGCTTCTCCATTCTTCCCTGTTGTACTGTGATGATACCTGGTCCTGCCCACCATGGGCCTCTCCATTAATCGTTAATCCTTACAACACTATAGGATTCCACGACTTGCACTCATAAGGCAATACTGGAATAATATCACTGTCCAAAAAAAGGTACTTTTGTTCCATTGAGAAGCTAGAGGTCATTAAAAGAACTTTACAATTTCCCAGAGGTAATCTAGCCATCTTCCTGTTCAATACTGTGCCCAGCTCACAGCCCATCTGCAGTATTTAGCACTAATAGCAACTAGCCTTTCAAAGAACTTGACAAATGGTTTATCTGATCTTCACACCAACCCCAAAGGTGCTTTTACTATTCCCAGCTCATGTCTGAGACTGCATTTGAACTTGGGTCTTCCTGACTCCAAGACCAGCCCTGAGCCGCTTACGTATTGATGGACAAGCTCATACATATCTTAATCTGGAATTTAGGAATTCTTCATCCACTTGGCTTTGTTTGTCCTTTTGTCTTCCTGACTTATTTATTCCTACCACCAGCCTCCCCTCCGTCCAAGTCAACAACCTAGGAGTCCTCTGCAAATTTTGCTCTCTCCTTTCCGTCCTGCCCCCATCCAGTCAGTGGCTTTGCCTTGTTGACTCCACCTCCATAACATCTTTTATATCTGTCCCCTTCTCACACGGCCACCTCCGTGGTCCAGGTTCTCATTGCCTTACCCTCCAATTCATCCATCATGCCTCTGTCAAAATGATGCTTGCCAAGCACACGTCCAAGCTCCAGTCATGTTGCTTCCTTTTGCCTCTAGGAGCTAATACAAATACTCTCTCTGATATTTAAAGTCCTTCATAACCTGACTCTGCTCCCCATCCAGGCTTACTAAGCAACAGTGTCCCAGTCAGGAATTCTGCCTCCCCAGAAAAACAGGCTTATTTCTTGTTTGTGCCGCAAACATAAGTATGCAAAGCACTTTACATCTTCCCCAAATCCTTGTGAGTAGGTGCTATTTTCTCCCCTTTTTACAGATGAGAATAATAAGGCCTAGAGAGGTTGTGACATGCCTGAGGTTACACATATGCTAAGTGATGTGGGATTTGAACTCACATCTTCTAAATCAGGATGAATACCCTCTCTACTTCCCCACCTAGCGGCCAGATCACTCCTAGGAAGTCATTCTCATCTCTGAAAATACCAAGCTTCCTTGGAGGCTCAGCTCAAGCATCGTCTACCTGAACCCTCTCCTGATGACCCCAGGTCTGAAAGATGCTTGCCCCTCTAAAATGCTTTGTATTTAGATTGTGTGTACACACTGCTTCCACCAATAGAACAGGAGCCCCTTGAAGGCGAGGTCTTCATACCCCAGCACCAACAGTACCTGGCACATATTGGCCATTTCAGTACTTGCTAATTTGTAGTCAGTTTTGTTTTATTAGATTCTATGACTTACAGTCATCTCTTGAAATCTATCCACAGGCAGACCCCTTCCCAGGTTGATAATTCCTGTATTTTAATTATTAGAACTGTGGATGTGGCTGGAGTGCTCAGACTCTGGCATTGTGACTGTAGGCAAATACCCTAACCATTCTACACCTCGAGTTCCTCAACTATAAAATGGGCAGGACTGAGAGCATCTACTTCACAGGGCTGTGAGGGTCCAGTGGGGTAACCTATGGAAAGCACTTTGCTAGAAAGGTGCTTTGATTAGTACCTAACCCAGTAGCAGTGAGAGTAGGGAGGGGGAAATATGTGAGCCAGACAGCAGGGAAAGCAGACTTGGCAACCCAGTCAGTGTGGAAGGTGTGGGAGGGAGGGAGATTCAGAGGTAACTGGTTTGAAGCCTGGAGACCTCAGCGGGGTGCCTGGCCCATACTAGGCATTGAATACATGCTTATTGGCTGATAAGTGCTTTTGAATTCTGCCTCTGATGCTCAAGCTTCAGGAGCTCAAGCTCCTACACAAAAGAGAGATGTTTATACTGGAGAAGCAACATGTCCTAAGGGATAGAGAGCTTGCTTGGGAGTCCAGACCTGGCTACTGCTGCCTGACAGGACAATTCATTTCACCTCCCAGTGGTCCAGGTGACTCACGGGCGGTAAACCGTAAATCAAGTGCTGCCCTGGATGGTAGAGGTTCCTTACCGGAAGTCCAAAAAAATATAATAACCCTATAGTACCCACCCACCTGAACTGTTAAGTTCAAACAGGATTAATTATATTAAGTGCTTTGCAAACTTTAAAGTCAACTACCATTGCTATGTTCAAGAGGAAAAGTAGAGGGAGGAGCCCATAAGGGAACAAGATTTCCCAAGAAACTCAAATTAGGGATCAGAATATTTAATATAACTAATTTTATTAAATTGTAATGTTAGGCTCAGACAATAGCACGCTTTGAGGGGTAGGGGGAAGGAGGGATGGTGCAGCATGAAAAAAGATGAGTC
This sequence comes from Pseudocheirus occidentalis, assembly GCA_028646575.1. Taxonomy (NCBI): domain Eukaryota; kingdom Metazoa; phylum Chordata; class Mammalia; order Diprotodontia; family Pseudocheiridae; genus Pseudocheirus; species Pseudocheirus occidentalis. The sequence continues at coordinate 2,390 of JAQQSW010018266.1, read as the reverse complement.
TTCCTGGTCCTATAGGAAATGCTGAGTATCTGCTCACCATCTAAGACCTTGAACCAAGTGGCCAGAAAAGGGTACAGTCATCTACCCCCTTCACCAACCCCACGGAAATTATTCCAACCTTCCCTAATGATAGCAGCCTTGCTGGTGTCCCTCTTCTCACTCTCATCACCAGCCCAGCGTGAGTCAGCCTTCCGCCAAGCTGCTTCCTTTAGCCTTGTGATCCACCTCTGCCGTCCCCGAGACAAAACTCTTCCCTTAAAATTCTCACTCCAGTTCAGTTCAATCAGTCCATCGATAAATACTTGTCCCAGTGCCTCTCTAAGCCAAATTTACAAGTGTGCAGGTTTTTTCTTTTTTCCTAGGCCCTCCCCTTTTTTTAATCTGCCTCCTCAACTGTCTCACTGGAACTGAAATCTTGGTTTCTCAAGATGGCCCATATCCAGAAGCATCCCACTAAATTTTTAACAACTTACTCCAAAAAGTAGGACACACTTTGGAGTTTAATCTACATTGTTATTAACATTTTCTTCATCATTTTTTTTAGGGCTAGATGATCAATAAAACAATTATTCAAGCCCTGACGTGTAGTTTTTGCCACTTTCTAAAGTATAAATACTCACACTGAAAAAAAAAATTAACAACTAGCTCTCCTCAACTTGTTTTTCCAACAATAACCTGCAATAGAACCCTCACTTCCCATCCTTTGCTCCATAAGAGAAGGGAGGAGTCACTCTGTTGCTCCCCAGGGCCATTCCAGATCATGTTCTGCAGCTACCACTCAACGTAGATAAAATGTGTACGACCTACTTAAACCAAGCTTTCTACGTCCTCTTGTCTACTGCTCTCATTTCTATCTGATATAATGCGTTCTGGAAATGAACCCCCTGCCCCACATATATCCAGGCTCTGCCTTGGTCAGGTCACATGTGGAATATTAGGGACACTTCCAAGCACTGTTTTAGGAAGCCCATTGATGAACCAGAGTACATCCAAAGAAGGACATCCAGGATGGCCAATGGCCTTGAGTGTGGGAATGGATTGAGGGATGTGGAGAAGAAAAGAAAGACTTGGAGGTGGGAATTAGTTACTTCCACTCTCATCAATATCTCCCTTTCCAATAGCTCTTTCCTCTAGGCCCATAAACATACTTGTCTCCTCTATTCTATGTTTTAAAAAGAAATCTTTACTTTGAAATCTATGAACCAGCCCGCTTCTGTCTTATTTTAGTCCTTCCTTTTACCACTAAATTTCTTGAAAAGTGGATTGCCACAGTCCCCATGTCTTCATTGTTCAAAGCTGAGTAATTTGACTTCTCCCCTATTGACTTCAGCAAAACTACTCCCCTAGGGAACCAAAATCTGATCAATTGCCAAAATTCAATGGTATTTTCATATAATCATGGCCAGAAGAGACCTGAAATGTCACCTAATCCAACCCTTTTATTTTTAGCATTTTTAAATTGGCCTTTTTATTATGAATTTATCATTCATTTTTCTGATAAATTACTCCAATTCAACAAACATTCAATAAATGCTTAGATGATTGTGTATTATAGATATTAGATAGTATTAAATGCCTATATTCAAGACATTCTATTGGATGCCAGGGATACCAAAACCAAGAATGCTAGTCCCTGACCTCAGGCAGTGTACTGGAAGAATTCCAGTTCCAAAATGTACTGAAGGAACTCCAGTTCTACTGGAGGAACATCAAGTGTAAAAAATCTAAGTACATGATATATCAAGTAGGAATAAGAGGCAGCAGGCAGTTTACATTCTACTGGAAGAAAACCAAGTGTAAAAAGATGAGTATGGTATTTCAAGTAGAGAACACCAAACTTTTAGGAAGAATAAGGCAGCTTCCACATGAACTCCAACTCAAAAGAAAATAGGGATTCTGGTAAGCTGGGAGGGGAAGAAGGGAAGCATTCCAAGCATGAAATTCTTTGTTTCCCAAGAGATGGAATACTCAGTTTGTGAAGAGCAAGTGGCCTAGTCTGGCTGAAGTGGAAATGTGAGAAAGTCTAGAAAGATAGGCCAGAGCCAGATTTTGAAGAGTCTTCAATGCCAGGAGGAGAAGTTTATAGTTTATCCAACAGGCAATAGGGAGCCACAGAAGGTTGTTGGACAGGAAATGACAGAGTCAGCCTTTGGGAAGACATTTTGGCAGCTCTGTGGAGGATGGATTTCTGAAAGGAGAGATCTAGAGCAGAGGGACCAATTAGGAAGCTACTGAAAGTATCCAAGCAAGAGGGGCCAAGAAATCCCCACTATAATATGCCCCAGGTTCCCTAGCTGAACTAGGGTAGTGGCTGTGTGAGTGGAGAAAAGGATACAAGATATTATGAAGGTGAAATCAATAAGACTTTCTAACTGATGGAATATGGGGGG
>JAQQSW010018265.1:0-11283 GCA_028646575.1 Pseudocheirus occidentalis | reverse complement strand
GAAGAGAAGAGTGAAAGAATCTGGAAGATTCTCAAAAACTAAGTTTCTTAGAACTCTAAGTATAAAGAAAAAGTGTTAAAAATTATTTTTACAATGTAACAAGAGAAAAAATATTAAATTAAAAATTTTGAGGGGGAAAGGCAAGGCAATTGGGGTTACATGACTTGCCCAAGGTCACACAGCTAGTAAGCATCAAGTATCTGAGTCTGGATTTGAACTCAGGTCCCCCTGACTCCAGGCCTGGTGCTCTATTCACAATGCCAATTATCTGCCCCCAAAATTTAAAAAAAAAATTCCCCTTGGGGTACACAAGGTAACTGGTATTGTATTTGGCTCTAACATTCAACAAATACACAACAATAGAAAATTAAGTGATTCTGTTATTTATTGTTGAGCACTACTTTTTGTATTGTTATCAACAGTAATCCTAGTGATTCTAAATTTCAATAATGTTATTCAGCAAAACATTCAGCTTTAAAATTTTTACATTTAAAATACAATTCTTAAAATAAATTATATATTTTATATATATATTTTAAATTATATTTATTAAATATTAAATATATTATAAATTATATATTCCAGACTGTATGCTGTCTTCACGAGGAGTAAAAATTTAGAATTCAAAATCTTTTAAAAGCAAATGTAGAAAACCAAAAGTAAAAAACTTTTTAGAAAAATCTAAAAAAATAATTGATATACTGAAACAATCTAAGTAACTATTTAAAGGTTTCTAAAGTACTTTACTAAAAATGAACATAAAATTTTTATTACCCTAGCACAAAATATTCTAAATAACACTCTGATTTAAAAGTACACAAAAGTTATTAACATTACTCCAGAGAGCTAGATGATCTGGAAGATGAAACTCTACTTCCAGATATAGACTTATCTCTATCTGTTTCAACTAAAAGTAAAGGCAATATTTAAAGGAAAGGTAAGGCATTTCTTAAATACCTGAATCCGGCAATGAGTTAAGATCTGCACATAGCACCAGCGGGATGGAATTAGGATCTGTAGATGGGCTACCAGGCCTGCTAGAGGCTTTCTCCAGGATGTTTTTTACTTCTGAGACAAACATCATAGTTTGAATAAGTTTCACATCAGAATATTCTGGATCCCAATGCATATGGGCATTTGCCACAATAAGCAGCTGTTTGTCTACAGCATGAATAGGTTTCATACCTAAATTCAATTGTCAGACAAAGACAGAACAAAAATGTCAAAATCCCTATGGACATTGAATCATACAGTATCTAAAATTAATGATATTTAAAGGTTGTCTCTCAAAAACATCTAATAAAAATCTTTTGGATGTCTCTCCTCTGATTTAACTATTTGTGTAATTTCTTCCTAAGTTGGAAAATGAATTTTTAAAAAATCAGCTACTGAATGCCAGGGAATTTTGCTTGGGAAAATGATGCTCTAAAAACCAAAGGCAGAAAATTGTTTTCCTTGAATTATTATTTATGGCGTCTTACACTAAAAAGTTAACTTTGGGAAGTAACAGAATCCAAATCCCTCCAATTATACAATACAGTGAAACCACAGTCACAGGCTGGATATAGACATTAATCTGGAATACTGGTTTACAGAGAATCATAGTTTATTAGTCTACTTGTGTCTTGAAATACCAAACTGTACCTGCAATAGAATAAACACTCCACAATCAAAAGGTGCTATATGTTCCACTGTACAAATGGAGGGATATAGCATTCATCTTCAATTTTAAAACTCCACTGACAAATGTATATCATTTTATTGGCTTAAATTATATCAATGTCTATCCATACATGTAATAATTCCAATATATAGGACCTCCATAAAGTCCTTGTACACACATAACTCATTAATAATCTGAATAGTTTTTAAAATACACATTTTAATACAGATTCTGTGACAAATGAAGAAGAGAATATAAACTGTGCCACATGGCTAATGATACTGAAGTTCCTCAAGCCATACAATACAATAATAAAGAGTAGTGAACTTTCAGTTTTCTCTAACACCATGTAGCATGCTTGTGTCTACAACTCCAATACTGGGGTCTCTCTAGGTCAATGGGAGAAAAAACAGTCCCATAAAACAAACATCCACAGCAGCACCTCTGAATCAGAAGGCGCAAAGGGAGTTTGGTATATGGGGAAAGGTAGATAACATCATGACTCTAAAGGACAAATCCCTGTGTGGACCCTCATCTATGTGGGTCTAAGTGTTCTGACATGTCCTTATCTATAAAAGGAGGGGGTTGAACCAGATCATTTGTAATCCAGTACAGCTCTAAATCCAGAGCCCTTTAAAAGCGAAAGGGTGCTTGACCTGCCTACTTACTAACAAATGCTGATGAAAGCAAGTGCCTAACACTTTGTGCTAGAAAACAAATATTAAGTCCTGGTATGGAACAAAGAAAGCAAAAATAGGAGAATATAACTACTACCATGGAAATGGATAAGATTAAATGCAATGACCAGAGGTCCAGTGATGTCTTATTACACCTGTGGAGGACTTATGAGTGTGGAATTCTAAAGACTAGTCAACAGGTGTAACAACAAAAAAATACGACTTGAAACAAAGTCTGAACCCTCAAATAGCTAAGCTGGGAAACAGTCTAATGTCAGATGGAGGATTGTGACATATTTCAACTTGCTGCTTCTAAACAACAGAAGTAACTGATTGATATAAATCATCTCTTTTCTCTGCTCCTGCCCAACCTTTCCCAGTGATTGTTAAAAATGAAAAAGAGCACAAAGTAGCAGCAAGAAAGAGTAAAGCAACCAGTTCTGAACGAGCACTAGGTTCAGAAGGATAGTAAGGGAAAAACCAAAGCAGTGACCCACCAAAAACAAAATTTGAATACGTGGGGTTAAACTTAAAAAACTAAGCTAATGTCGTTAGAAAAAAGGAATCTTCAGGTTCTGAATTAAGTCTGACCAACACACATTTCCCATTTTCAAGGGCTCTTTTAGAAAGACATACTAAAGGACCCCTCTACCAATTCTGTCAGCCAGTCTTCTATTCCTTCATAAAATGTCACATTCTATTTTCACCACATAGCTAATCACCAATGATGTCCCCTGAAGTCCAGAAACCCCAGGGGTACTCACCTGCTCCAAACAATTCTTTGTGGACCTCTAAAACCACAGCCACGCCAATGTTATCCTTCGTCATGACTCTGTTCAGCATGGCTTCTGATCCATCAGAATTTGCCATGGCCACCTGGTTAAATTCCACCGTGTGTTTCTGCACCAATGTAAATCTGAAAGGCACAATTACATGAAAGGCATTGAGATGACCTGTGCTCCAGGGAAGCATCAAGCCACTCCAAAGAAATGCACTTTAGGAATACAACGGGGGCGGCTAGGTGGTGCAGTGAATAGAGCACAGGTTCTGGAGTCAGGAGGACCTGAGTTCAAATCCGGCCTCAGACACTTAACACAAAAACTAGCCATGTGACCTTGGCCAAGTCACTTAACCCCAACTGCCCTCCAAAAAAAAAAAAAAGGGGGATACTACAGAATCTCAGGCAAAGGTCAGATTTGTGTTGACTAAATTTCAGTATAGCTGGTTTCCTCTGGAAGCCTACATAGCTTATTATGTGCATTTAAAAATATTGTCTTAAGGTGAGGTGCACAGGCATCACCGGACAGAAATGGGTCCATGAACATCAGAGGCTGCCTTAGGAGAGGGAAAAAAGTGAACATGTTCCTTCAATGCTTCAATGAATGCACATTTCTCCCTTTTCCTTCCTTCCAGCAAACTGCTTGTGGCTGGTCTGACATGCCATGCCAGGTCATCGTCACACCTTTATACAACAAATATAATGGGGTTTGTATAATTACAGTGTTCACTTGTAGGGACGTGCACAAGGAAGAGGCAGAGTGCTAGGGGAGGAGTCACAGTAGGACTAGTCACAAGAAGGAATGTGATCTACCACGTAAGATACCCTGTCCTACAACCAACAAAAAGAAGGATCATCTTTTCCTTTTATGCTGAGAGTGTATTTCATGATTCATCAAATCAGATTTCTTGCCTTATAAATTAATTTTACCTGCCTATACATCTTTATTAAAATTTCTCTTCAAAACAACTTCTCTACAAAGTCATGATAAATGCTCTAAAGAAGCACTTCATGGGATCCCAGCACACAAAGGTATTAGGACAAGTTCTCTCTCTAGCATCTCCTCATTTGTACTCCTGGGTATTTGGGGGTCTTTATTGTTAAGTGTGAGAATTTTCAGGGCAGGATCCCTCACATGGGATTTCTTTCTGTTTTCCATAGCACTCACTACAGTACCCTCAATTTGTGGGCATTCAAATGGTAACTCTCAGTCAACTGTCAACACAGACGACCCCCCCCCTTTTTAAAGCATTCTTGTCTCCACCTACCTAAAACAAGGTAAAAAACTTAACTCAATATTTATGTTTTCTGGAATATACAGTTATTTTTTAAAATTTATTTACTTTTAGTTTGCAACATTCAGTTCTGTCATAAGTTTTTCAGTCCCAAATTCTCTCTCCTTCTCTTCTAGGATTATTATTTTAATCATAATTTTCAGGTAGTCCAACTCTTCTTATATTACTTCTCCTCTAGCTGTTCTCCAGATCAATTGTTTCAGAGATGCTTCACTTTCTCTTTTTCATTCTTTCGATTTAGTTTGATTATTTCTTGGTGTCTTAGAATGTCATTACCTTTTAATTGTCCAATTATAGCTGTCAAGGAATTAATTCTTTTCCTTTAGTTTTTGATACTCTTATTTCTAGTTGGTTAATTCTTTTCATGATTTTGATTTCCATGTTCTTTTTCTCCCCCCCCCCACCTACTTTTCCTCAATTACTTTTACTTAATTTTAAAAGTCCTTTTTCACTTCTTCCAAGAATTTTTGTGCCTGGGAGCATTTGACATTTCTGAGTGAAAAATGAGGGTTTTTTAGTTCTATTATCTTCCTCTGAATACAAAGACAGATCCTCTCTAACCCCGTGGTAACTCTCTATGGTTGGGATCTTTCTCCTTTGATTACTCATTTTTATTTATTTTTTGCTTCATTTGTTTTTTTAGCAGTTGTCAGTATTATTAGAAGTTCTAGGATGGGGAATGCTGCCACAGCCCCACTGCTCCACAAATGACACTGCTCCCTGTGGCACTATCATTCTGGCGGCTGCAAACTACAGCTGTCCTCTCTTGCCCGACAGCTACAGCCCTGGACATGCCATCAGACCTTGTGGTTTGTTGATTCTGCATAGTGGGCCTGGAAGAGTTTGCACTTCACTGGGGGGTGGGGAAGGGGTGTCTTTCCTCCACGGGTTTTCTCAAATTGGCTAATTTAAGAGAGCAACTGCTTTACCCAGTGTTTTGTTTTTGCTGCTCTGGGGCTTGGAGAACTGTAAGTTTTCTGCCTTACTCAGGCATCTTTCAGAATCCTCTCATTTGTGATTTCTTGAAATACCATACACAGATTTTTCTTCCAAAATCATGGTTTTCGAAGAATCCAAACAATGCTTCTTAATGATTACTCTTTGACCTCTCTCCAGGGTGAGTTATCACAACTTTTTGTCCTACCTTTTCCATTTTTGACGCTGCTCTAGTATTTCTTGTTGCCTCACAGGATCACTGATACCTATTTAGCAAATCTATCCTTCAGTAAAACATTACTTTCTAGTCTAAGTTCTTTATTCTAGTCTAAGTTCTTTATTCTCTACCCAATTCTGTCAAGCACCTTCACCAAAGCCCTCCTGGTTCCTGTCTCGGTCTCTCCCACCCTCCATCGCAGGATGCAGCATTAGGCATCTCAGAGCCATTGAGCGTGGGCAGTGTGGGTCTCAACGCCGAGCCGCTGGCACTGCTCACTGTGTCTTTATTCGTTATCACTGCGCGATGTTTCCAGAGTTTCCACAGTTCAGCTTTCTCAGGGGACCTCACAATTCTTACTGCCTCTGAACAAAGAGCGTAACAGGGTCCACAGGCACATGTGCTGATGCACCATGTGCTATTTCTTCTTAAAATCTGATTCAATAATCCCAATGTATTAGCTACTCCTTCCACTTTAACGACTGATAAAAATTTGAACTGAAGTGGGTCAAGCATATAAGACTTCCTCCAGTAAACCACGAGAAAATTCTGCACATGCAGAACATGTACAGTGCAATTAGGATCACAGAATGACTTCATCAAAGATGCTGGGCTGTGAGGGAACTGAGAGGCAGTCGAGCTCAACAACCCTCACCTTTATGACTTATCCAGGGCAAAATTCATCATTCCTTGTCAGAAAAAAATTGACAAGAAACAGGACTTTCACTGTGCCACCCAAACTTGATCACCCTCCCGTTCTTTTGGTGAACTGTTTTGTTTTTATACATATAATTAGCATAAACTCACATTCTCCCCTAAATATAATTTAAGAGAATGACTGTGATAGTTTCCCAATTATTAAAAGAAAGGAAAGTTGTACCAATAAACATAAATTTGATATAAACATTGCTGGGGGTGAGTTTTCCTGTCCCCAACTGTTTCTGCATGTCATTCCCAAGAACTATGAGGTCTCTAAAGTTCCACAAAGAAAGATGAATTCCAACTTTGCAATTCTGTGGTCTGATGATATAACAACTAAGAGAACAGGTAAGCAGTAAGATTGGCTTGAAAAAATTGCTTTCCACTGAATACATCCCAGATGCAGGCTCAAAAACATCAATCACCACTAGATGACCTGCAATGAGGAACACTGGAACGTTTATCCAGTTTCAGTATTTTGTGCACCCTATCTTCTCAACGCTAACCAGGAGGTCTCTCAAGGTATTGATGCTTTAGTTTTGGTCCTCGTTACTACTGGAATAAACATTGGCCTTCCTGGTTCCAGTCTCCCCTCCATGCCACTATGTGAGTATATGAATAAAGAAAGCACTCTGGTATTCTATTCCGTCTATTCAAAAACCTTCAGTAGCTCTCTACAAAATACAGACTCACTTGTTATTCAAGGTCCTCAACAGCATGGCCTAAATTATCTTCTTTTCAGCTTTCCAGACTATGTTTCTGTCCAACAGTTTTATCAATCAATTACTGCTGTTGGTTTTTTTTAATTGGCAAACTCCAACTGAATTTATTATTGTCCTACTATATCAATGTAACAGGGAAACCATACGTCTTTTTTCTTCACTGGAAGCCTGCCTGCTTCTATCCTTTGACCATTTATCAATTGGGGAACAACTCATTCTTATAATTCGACAAAATTCTTTCTGTATGTTTGATATACTGGTTCTCGGTAAGCACTCTGCCATATCCATTTTAATACTACCTCTGACCCCACTTCCAATCCATGATGAATTTCCTCCCTTTCTTCAAAGCTTACTTTCTTCAATAAACAATTCCTAATCTCAGACCTGGAGAGGATCTTTCCCTCCAGTGTTTTATGTCAGTGTTCACAGGACCCCCTCCATTTGCAATTCTGCCTAATTTATAAGGTGGCTCCACTGGTGTATATCAGTACCTTTCCACAAACAAGCTCCTTTAGGGTAGGGATTGTGACTATTGTGTTATTGTACACACACAGCCCGTCACTACATTCTACAGTACCTTGGGAGAGAATGCATTCAACCCTGTGCAGGGGCTTCTGCTCACCCGCTCCACTCCCTCAATAGCGCCCCCTTCACCAGTCTAAACATCGTTCCTTTTGATCTAAAACAGAAGTCTTTATACCCAGGAGAGCTGGGTAAGACTCCTCTCTGCCTGTCGTCTATTGATACTTAACCATCTGTCTTAAGGGAGTATTTCTTCAACAAACATCAATTAAACATTTTCTGTATCTGAGGCCTGATGTTAGGCATCGAAGACAAAGTACAAAATTCAAAAAGAAACTTACATAGGTCCCTTCTATTGCTCCCAAACATGGCTTTTTAAACAATTTCAGTGACTTTGTAGTCTTTCACATTTTTTTCTTTTTTAAGAGGTAAGCTCAGACCATTCTGGGAATTTTTACCTTGCTGACACCCTTTATGGGTCTCTTTTCACTGTATTTACTACTAGTTATATTCTCTTTGGGGGCAGGTAGATGGCACAGTAGATATAGTATCATGTCAGGAGTAAGGAAGGTCTGAGTTCCAAACCTGTTTCAGGCACTTACTAGCTATATATATGCCCCTGGGCAAGTCACTTAACCTCATATGCCTCTGATTCTTCATCTGTAACAGGAGCTGGAGAAGGAAAACCACTCCAATATCTTTGCCAAGAAAACCTCAAATTGGGACATGACTGAAATGACTAAATTATACATATTCCCTCTCCGTTAATTTTCTGTTAATGCCCTTTCTCAAAGCTGAAGTCAAAATACTTTCTTTAAATCTTTTTTACACGTTAATGTTTTCTTGTATTTTTGACCCAAAGAGAGAGGCTACACTGACATAAAATGAAACCAACAGGATAATTAGAAATGAATTAACACCAGGCATCCCACAAATGTACTCACTGTGGCAAAATTAGCTTTATCAAGATCATGGCGCCATTATGCTTGACAGAGGGGGAGAGGAGATTACTTTTTTATAAACCTTTTGAGAAAAGTATTTCTAAAACCAACAACTAAGACAGCATTAAGCATACAGTGGGTGCTTAATGCTTGTTAACTGATTAACATTATAGATCACAGTCAGAATGCCAGCTCTTATGTCTTCCTGAGTCCTTAACAACATATGGAGCTGGGTCTAATTGTGGTCTGCATTTATTTTGCAAAATCTACTTCTAAGTTAAGGGGAATGTATCTGTCTGTACAAAATCCAAGACGATGACCACTATCTGCACAAAAGCTTCTTTTATGTGACTATCCAGTTCTTCCTAATTAGTCAGAATTAATTCCAGAATAGGAAGTTCTTAATCTATTCAAATATGAAATTATCAGAAAGACAAGTCAAGAATAACAAGCGCTCTTCTTTTAGCAAACAAAACCCTCTTACCTGGACTGACTTATATTGTACCTCAACATGTCCAAATCAGAACTGACAAGTCTTTCTTTCCAAAACTCACCCTTGCCTTCTCTCAGTGTTCCATGGATTGAAAGGGCAACACCACCTCCAAATCACTAATACCACTTCACAATCTCAGCATCATGCTTGCCTCCTTCCTTTTCTCTCCTTTCCTCCACATATACAATCATTTGAAAAGTATCGTTAATTTTACAACAGTGGCTATGTTAAATCTGGCTTAGAGTTTTGCCGGGCTGAATGAGGCAAGCTCAGAAAAACAATGAGATAAAAGGAGTTAATTTTAACATATAAGGAACAGGCATTCTATTAGCCCTGGACCTGCGCTCCCTCCCCTGGGAATTGTGAGGGATAATTTATAGTGAAGTTTCCCCATTCTGAAAAATCAAATCTAGAATGGCTTCAGTATTCACTAGGCCTAGGGTTAGGTCACCCGACCTTCAAGCTGTCTGGGACTTACAGCAATGGCCAAGTCAGCAGAAGAAAAGCCAAATAAGGTTAAGACTGCTTCCATTGTACACCCACATGTTTCCGGGTCCTTTGTCTCAGAAAAATTCCTGCTTAGGTTGTAGGTCAGCCCCCCCTACCAATAAGAGCGAAGGGGGGGGGGGGGGGAGAGAGAGAGAGGTGTTCTGCATCAGAAGACTATATAACCATGGGATGGCTTCTACCTGTTGCTCTCTCCCTGATGCCCACATGGCAGCAGGGGAAGAGTCCTTTCTCATGAGAAAGAATAAAGACCTTTTCTGACCTTAGATTCATATTCTGAACTCTTTCATCTCACATTACTATGTTCCTAATAAGACAAGACACATGCCGGTAGGTTCACATTTCTAAATGGGGATGGGCTAGCCTGAACTGGTACCGCACTCCCCATTTATGAGAGAGACATTACATTTACCAGTACAGCCCCCTCTCTTAGAAAAGAGAGGTCACACACATATACCACCCCCCTGCCTCCACCTATAACAGAGGTGGAAAGGAAATCACAAGGGCAGGAGATGGAACACTAAGCCCAGAGTCAGGAAAATCTCCGCTGTCCACTGGTTGTTTGAACCCGGTCAAATCACTGAACCTCGGCCTTGGCCTGCCTTCGTTTCCCTAACTGGTATGACAGAGGCCTACCTCCCAGGGCTGAGGTGAAGACCAAAAGAGAGATGACAATGACAAGGTGTATCTTAGCACGGGGCTTGGATTGGTTTGGGGGAAGGCTGGGAGATGAGAAGGTTTGCTGAGGAAATTATAGGACAATTCGATTGACAGTCCTAAGTACAACCCTGTGATGTACCTGATGAGGACACTTGAGACCCAGAGGGGAAGTGATTTATGCTCGAGTCAGAATTCAGAGCTTCAACTACAGAGCTCTTTCTAGCAGACTCTGCACAAGAGAAGCACAAAGAGGTACGTCGGGGTCTGAAGCAAAGATAAAACAGCAATGACCATCTTCTCAGCGGCCACTAGCTTCCTGAATAACAAGGTATGCTTCTCATCACTCCATCCAGTTCCTTCCCTATTAGAGGTCTGCAGACAAAGGCCTTTAGTCCTACAAGGCCAAAGGAGATTCTATTCAACACTGACTTCAATGCCCATGGTGGGTGGAGTCTGTGCCTGAGAACAAAAGAGAAGTCTCGGTCCCCCCAGGGCAAGGAGCCTTCATTCAGAAGAGAGGCCAAACACCACACACTCCCCTGAAGCTGATCCAGGTGCCAAGAAATGTGAGCCAAGAGGGAAACAGGAGAAGAGATATAATACTAGTATATCTAGTATTACATATGAGTATAATACTAGGGGTGAGTAAAGAGCTATGCATATGTCTCTGAAGAAGGGACTGCTGAAGTCTTTAGACGACTCCTCTGAATGTTTTAAATATCTAAAATAGAGGATTCAAAATGAAAATAGCACATAAAATTAAAAACGAAAGGAACATAAACTAGCAATATTAAGATAAAACTTAAATAAAGTTAAACAATTTAAGATCACAGATACCAAATTAAGAATCAATGTTCTCAGGGGAAAATATGGTCATTCAATAGGGTGGAGGACTTTCAAGCATTCTTGCTGAAAAAACCAGAACTGAACAGAAAATTTGACAAGCAAACACAAGAAGCATGAGAAGGCAAACATGCGAAAGAAATCATAAGGAACTTATTTAATTATTTACATGCCAATATGGAAAAACGATAATAGTAACTTATGAAACTTTTCTTAGCATGAGGATAGGTGAAGGGAACACAAATGTATGTATATGTATACATGTCCATATAGGAGGCTATATATGCATATGAATACATATCTGAGCATGTGTGTATATGTGTATATAGA
>JAQQSW010018264.1:0-11284 GCA_028646575.1 Pseudocheirus occidentalis | reverse complement strand
TCTCCCTCTCCCTCTCCCTCTCTCTCTCTCTCTCTCTCTCTCTCTCTCTCTCTCTCTCTCTCTCTCTCTCTCTCTCTCTCATCCCTCCACCCCACCCCCGTATAGAATTTAGACCTCTTTATCAAGTTTTCTGGGAATGGCTGTAGCTACCTGGACAGACCTGCTTAAGTGGGTAAAGATGACTCTGGAGGGACTTTTCTTTCCATATCCACTATGGAAGCATAGCATCCCTTCCAGCAATAGCAAGGGGGTTCTTACATATCCAGTCCTCAGGGGGCCTTGGGGAAGAAAGGAAATCTGGTGGGGTGGGGTGGGGTGGGGTGGAGAAGAAACAGACTCAGACCTGAGGAGGTTTCTCAGTCTTCTGGAGGTGGGAAATAAGGAGTGGGGTGGGCAGTAAACATCTTCCCTGGGAGAGGGTGTGTGTGTGTGTGTGTGTGTGTGTGTGTGTGAGAGAGAGAGAGAGAGAGAGAGGGAGAGAGGGAGAGAAAGAAAAAGAGAGATCTTGGATGTTCTTTCTGTATAGAGTGGGTACCCACTCTGTAAAACCAAGCTTTATGGGGAGGTCAGACAAATGGAACATCTATGCTATTTAGTTGAGAAGAGGCAAGGACCTCAGTAGGTAGAGATTGAAGAATGACAGGCTAACCTTGGAGGACTTTCTGGAGGAAGTGGCCTCACGCTGAGACAAAGCTGAGGAAGTGAATGACGTGCTGTCATGTGCACTTTTATTTCCTTCTCCTTGGGGCCACTCAGCCTTACCACATTTTTTCTGTTGCTTTCCTACCCTGGAGCTTCGTTCTGTGTGGTCTCTATACCTGTCTTTGAGTAGGGTCCAGGAGGTAGGGGAATCATCTAAGGTGGCAGCTGGCAGTGGGGAAAGGGAAGCATTGAATTTTCTGGCTTAATGACTTTTTCTTTTAGAATGGGGGTGGGGGCAACTAGGTGGTGCAGTGAATAGAGCACAGGCCCTGGAGTCAGGAGGACCTGAGTTCAAATCACACAAAACTAGCTGTGACCTTGGGCAAGTCACTTAACCCCAATTGCCCTACCTTACCCCCTCCAAAAAGGAAAAAACAAAGAATTGGGAGTGAGTGGGAAGTCACAATGCTAGTTTTGCCCAGGCAGGTTCCATAATTCTGGTATCTTCTTTCTTTGTGTCTGTTGGAGTTAATTATTCTTCCCCGCCCCGCCCCCTTTTCCCAAGGTAGGATGTATTGTAGCTTATAGCTTGACTGAAGCAACATAATAAATGCTGCTCATTTCGGTCTCTGTCTGCTCTTTAGTGTTGGGAGAGGGGCAGTTGTACCCCTTACCCCACTTGCCACTGGATCCCATAGCTTAACAGCTCATCCTTTGCTTTTATCAGCCTCTGGGGAAAGTGATTCAAACTCCACCTTTGATACTTAATACCCTGGTGACTTTGGGTAAGTCACTTAACTTCCCTGGGTCTCAGTTTCTGCACCTGTAAAATTAGCCTAGAAAGCTTTTGAGGTCCCTTGAACTCTAAATCTTGTGATCCCATGACTTCTTTCCCTGGGTATCTTAAACCCAATATCTAATAACCATCATTAGAAAAGGTTCAGATTTAGAGTTCAATGGCATCTAAGACATCACCTAATTCTGCTTCCTTTTCTTACAAATGAGAAGGAGAAAACTGAGTTACTTGTCCAAGGGAATAAATGGCAGAGCTGGGGCTGGAGATCCAGATCCTCTGATTTTCT
Source organism: Pseudocheirus occidentalis (assembly GCA_028646575.1). Taxonomy (NCBI): domain Eukaryota; kingdom Metazoa; phylum Chordata; class Mammalia; order Diprotodontia; family Pseudocheiridae; genus Pseudocheirus; species Pseudocheirus occidentalis. The sequence continues at coordinate 9,560 of JAQQSW010018264.1, read as the reverse complement.
GTTCTTTAGGTCAGAATAAAGTCTTCCATATTGCAGTTAAAGGTCATGGCAGTCTCTCTGCCTGTCCATTCCTTCCTCCACGACTTTTCTCTCCTCTTGCTTGGGATGGATGGATATATAAGATCCTTAAATACTTTCTAACCTCAGCCGCCTTGGGCTATAGTGGCAAAACAATAGTACCTGACTATGGTATAGTGCTTTTAACTTCTCAAAGCTCTTTAAATTCTATTATCTCTTTTGATGTTCATAGTGACCATAAAGTAGGCTTTCCTCGTTTTACAAATGAGGATCAAATAATCCACTGGCCCTGACTTGGCATCACACAGCTACTGTAGTTAGTAGCAGAGCCAATCAATCAATCAATCAATCAATCAGTGATCGATGGATCAGCATTTATCAAGAGCCTCCTATGTGCCAGACACTGCTAAGGACTGGGGATACAAAAAGAGGCAAAAACCAGTTCCTGTCCTCAAGGGGCTCACAATCTAATGGGGGGGGTGTGGTTGTGGTGACAACAAAGAAACAGGTTTGTAATAACAAGCTAGATATAGGATAAGTAGGAAATAAGAGGAAAGGCACTAAGATTGAGAGGGGCTAGGAAAGGCTTCCTGTAGAAGCCTTTTATAGATAAATTTTAAATTTTGTTTTAATTATAACTTAAAGAAAGGGGCAGTTAGGAGGTATAGAAAATAGAGTGCTGGCCCTAGAATCAGGAGGATTTGAGTTCAAATCCTGTCTTAGACACTTGCTAGCTGTGTGATCCTGGGCAAGTCACTTACCCCTATTTGCCTCAGTTTCCTCATGTGTAAAATGCACTGGAAAAGGAAATGGTAAACCACTCCAGTATCTTTGCCAAGACAGCTCCTAATGGGGTTACAAGGAGGCAGACACAACTAATTAACAAAACAATAGTTTAAAAAAGAAGCCGGCTCTAGAGCTCCTGTCTTCTAACCGCTAAAATGTATCTCTCATTAGCTATGTCAAGAGGGCCTCCTTGCAGCTGTATTGGACTGACTCCTTTGGAAACCTGCCCAGCACATACAGATTTAGACAGGGTTATTTAAACTGCTATCTAGGGGATGAGAGATAGGTATCTTGCCTTCTCTGCAGTTCTTATTGTGCCATATGTCAAAGTTCTGTGATCTCCGAAGTTATGGTCTATAAGTTCATAGATATGTCTTAGAAGTTGCGTAAGGCTTAGAAAAAGTTATGTAATGTACCTGTGGTCACAGAACTAATAGTTTCCTTATCTATAAAATGATAGGCTAGAGTAGATGACTTCCAAGGACTCTTGTCCCATGTTAAATCTGTTCTTTTTATCCTTTCCCTGAAATATTCTGTCTGTCTGACTCTGGACAAGTCCCTTAACTTCTCAGTGCCCCAGGAAATCCTTGTATGTATATGTAGACCAATGGCTGGCAATATGTTATCTGATACCAGGGCCCTGGACCCTAATGAAGGAGGATGTGGTCCAGGGCAAAGCCAGCCCACTGAGGCAGGGGGAAGAATTATATAAATGGCCTACAGTTCAAGTTCAATCCCCAAGACCCAAACCATTCTATGAGATGAAGGTCAGAGATAGAATCTGAGCTTATGAGACAAGAAGAGTTAAAGAGAGAATCTGAGCCTCCTCCTTTCTGACTCTAGGGCCAGATGACTAGTCCATGGGGCCCTTCCTTCTATAAAGTAGGAAAACCACTGGTTTGGAAATCAGAGGTCCTGGGTTTGAATTCTGATTCAGTCATTTTCAGCTTCCTTACCTATAAAATGAGGAAGTTGGACTAATACCCTCTAAGGGAACTTTCAGCTCTAAATCCCATGATCCTTTGACTCCTAGAGCCCTCCTGTTGTCAAGTCTGAATGGAGAATGGCTAAGATGGTTGGGTCTTGGGAGTTGGATTTGAACTGTGGACCAATATAAACCATATAAAAACCATATAGAAATATATATATATATATATATATATATATATAAGCACATATAAACATATATATATAACCATGTATATAAACCATATATATACATATATACACACACACACATATATATATATATATATATATATATAAAACCAGCCTCCATAGGCTGACTTTGCCCTGGACCACATCCTCCTTCTATTAGGGTCCAGGGTCCTGGCATCAGATAATATTGTCCTTGGTCTACATATTTACAAGAATTTCCTGGGGCACTGAGAAGATAAAGGATTTGTCCAGGGTCACACAGTTATGGATATGTCAGGGACAGGATGATAAGGCTTGGTCGACACTCTTAGAACACAAGACAAACTGTTAAAAAAAATGATACCCCCAAAACCCTTCCAAGGTACTTTGCTGAAATACTGAACTATAATAAAGACTGATAAGGTACACACCACTGGATTTGTCAAATGTAACCGAAACTTCTTCATCTCTGAATGAAACCTGTGAAATGGCTAAGGTCCAGGAATGGAGGCATCTGCCTGAGCTCAGCCAACACCGCATCAAAAACATCAAACAACAACATTAAAGCTTTAAGCATATGATTATATTGTGCATTTGTGTGAGAACAATATGGCAATTAAAACAATTTGCTGACTTTTACATGAGAGCTGAACTCAGAGTCAGGAAGACCTTGCACTCATATTCTCTCTCTGACATATATTCTCTGTGTGACCCCGGACAAATCCCCTAACTTCTCAGTGCCCCCAGACAATTCTGTAAGACTACATGTTGAAGTTCCTTCCTTATCTAGTAGCAACCTATATCTCTCCCCCTCCCCCCCAAATCACAGGTTCCATCCCTATTCCTCTCTATAGTGCCTTAAAATTTGTAAGGGCCTTTACATTCATGATCTCACTTGAGTCTCACAACTACCCTGTGAGTGAGGTATTATTATTATTAATCCCACTTTACAGATAAGGAAACTGAGGTTCCTACTCCTTCATATTTGAAATACAATTTTTTTGAAATGCAATTTTAAATGTGATCTAAGAAAGGAATAGGAATGACAATAACAAGCAAGATTCATCTCTGAATATCATTATGGGATTGTAACAGTCTTCTAACTCAAAAGGAATACAATTGCCATACCAAACATGTAAGTATAAAGAGTCAAAATATGGTCCTTTCCTTGCAAGCCAATAGGTCTTTTGGGGATGGAAGGAGATAGTTAATGAGCTCTCGATCTATGGAGGGGCTTCTTCCTGATCAGGCAGATGATAGTGATTGAGTTTGCTTCTCCATACCCTCTTCTCCCCACCTGTGGCTAAAAGTCATTCATTTCCCTAAGAGCCTTCAGTCTCTCTTCTTTAATCTGCCTTCTACATAGTTGCCAAAATAATTAATCTGCTTAATATTTTTTGGTGGCTCCCTATCGACTCTGGGATAAACTGTAAGCTCCTCAGACTAGCATTTAAGGATCTATGCAATCTGGCTCCACAATAGATTTGGAACAGAAAGGGACCTGAAAGGTTAACAAATCTAACACCTTCATTTTTTTTTAAAACTTTCTTTTTAAAAATGTTTTTTTATTTTGAGTTCCAAATTCTCTCCCTCCTTCAGTTCCTTCCCCAGCCACTGAGAAGGCAGGCAATACACAATACATGTGGAAGTTATGCAAGATATTTCCATATTTTCCATTACACCCTCATTTGGTTGATAAGGAAACTGAGGCATTGAGAAGTTAAGTGATTTACTTGCCCAGAGTCACACAACTTATAACTGAGGTGTGATTTGACCCCAAGTCTCCAACTGGTTCAATGCCCTACCCACTATATTTTCCCAGTTTGTTTTTCCACAACTCCCTTTTTAGCTCTCTATATTCTAGAAAAATGGGTTAGCCTTCTGTGATCACATCCTCCCCTCTCCTGCCTTCATGTATTGGTGCATGCCATATCCCATGTTCAGAATATGCTCTTCTTCACCTCTACTTCTTGAAATTGCCTTTTTTTTATAAAGATCCTGTTCAAGTGCCACTTCCTCCAAGAAGCCTACCTTAGCACTTCCCTCTCCTTCCCCTCGCCTCACCCTAGCTGAAAGTGAACCTGCAACTTTGAATTTTCCCCGAGTCCTTTGGCTAGATCTTTCCTTTGCCATCACACTCTTTCTCCCCCCTCCCAATATTAATAGTCTTTTATTTTTCCCAATTACATGTACAATTTTCAATATTCACTTTTTATAAGATTTTGAATACCAATTTTTTCCCTTTCCCTGCTCCTCTTTCCTTTTCCCCCACCCCAAGACAGCAAACAATTTGATACAGGCTATACATATACAATCATGTAAAACATATTTCCACATTAGTCCTGTCATTACAGTCTTTCTTGAATGACACTCACCTTTGTGTGCATAAAGCCCTACTCTTCAACCCCTACCATCTAATAGTATGATAGCAAGGTCACTGAAGGCAGGGGCCATGCCATTTTTGATTTTTGTTGTTTTTTTATTTTATTTTATTTTTGCTTTTTGGAGGGGGTAAGGTAAAGCAATTGGAGTTAAATGACTTGCCTAAGGTCACACAGCTAGTTTTTGTGTTAAGCGTCTGAGGTCGGATTTGAACTCAGGTCCTCCTGACTCCAGGGCCGGTGCTCCATTCACTGCACCACCTAGCAGCCTCTGAATTTTGTATTAACTCCCACCAAAGTGGCTTCTGTGAAACAAGTACTTAAAAATATTTGAACTGAAGTAATTATCAAACCCCTACCCTAATAATAACAATAATAATTCACACTTACATAATGCTTTTTGGTTATAAAATGTTTATACACACATATCTCAGTGATCTCATTTAATTTCACAACAATCATGTAATGTAACTAATATAAGTTATACCCATTTTACAGTGAAGGAAAATGGGAAGTAAAGATTAAATGACTTGCCAGGACTAGGGAGTAAGCCAATAAATGGCAAAGAGTCTCCTGACCCTTTGTTTGGTGTCTTTTCCATGACACCATCTCACTAACAGGAGATAGTTTAAGGTACAACCCTTGTGCTCAAGTTGTTTACAGAATAGTTGGGAAGATAAGCAATGAACATTAACCTAGAATATGTGATAAAATGCCAGGCTAGTATTCACTGTAGGAATTTAGATCAAGCAAGTAGGATTAAAATGGTTTATACAATGGGCAGGTAATAGGGAGCTAGATCTGTTTTTGAGAGGGTAGTGATTTGTAGATGCTCAGGTAATGCAGTCTGCCAGTGATACGCGGGATGAATTGGATTGGGGAAGAGGTTGGACACAGAGTTAAGAGAGAAAGGTCTGAAAGGTCAGCAAAGTGGGTGGGAGAAAAGGAAGATACAGGAGGCAGGGTAGGAGAGTGGGGAGGAAATACAGAAGACTACCACTGGACCAGTTATGCAACAAGGAAGGGCCAGATGTTCAGTCCTTATAGAATGGCAGTGCCACCTAGTAGCCAACATGAGTAATGCAATGGAAGAAGAACCAGGTGGGCAAGAGGGAGGAGAGAGGAGGTTGATGAAGTGTGTGTGCAAAAGAGAAGAGGACCCTACCCTTTGTGGGAGCATAATTTAGTGCGCATTCATGGTCACCTTCTCCACTCTACTCTGCCCAACACTAGGGTGTTGATGGAGGAAGCTCTAGACCAGCGGTTCTCAACCTGTGGGTTATGTTCAATTTGTAACAATGAAAATACATCCTGCATATCAGATATTTACGTTATGATTCATAACAGTAGCAAAATTACAGTTATGAAGTAGCAATGAAAGTAATTTTCTGGTTGGGGGTCACCACAACATGAAGAACTGTATTAAAGGGTCACAGCATTAGGAAGGTTGAGAACCACTGCTCTAGATCCTTCTTTACCTCATGTGACCATGTGAGGAAGTGGGGAAGCCCAGCCCATAGGGAACTAACTGGGTTTGGAGTTAGAAAGGCCTGGGTTCAAATCCTTTCTCAGGCATTCTGTGACCATGGATGAGACCATCTGTAAAACGAGGGGAGTAGATTTCATAGCTTTTGAGGTTTCTTCTTTTTTGATCCTGTCTCTCTTCTGCTCAGGAGTCTTTAGTGGGGGTAGCTAAGTGGCACAGTAGATAGAGTACCAGCTCTGGAATCAGAAGGACCTCAGTTCAAATCTAACCTCAGACACTTACTAGGTGTGTGACTCTGAGCAAGTCACTGAACCCCAATTGCCTCCCCCTCCAAAAAAAGAGAAAGAACAAACAAAAAGTCTTTAGTGGCTCCTTATTGTTACCCAAATGATGCTCAAATTCCTTTGGTTGACTCTGCACCCCTAACTATCTCATCTCCCTTGACCTTTCCACTCTCATATTACTCTTCACCACACACGCTACACTCCAGCCAAATTGGGCGATCTCTACTCTCCCAACGTAAATTCTTTCTCATATCTCTTGCCTTTGTTTAGCCTGCCCCCTCTGCCTGGAAAGCTCTCCCTTCTTCCTCCTTTTTGCCTGTTAAATTTTCTATCTATCCTTTACTGACCAGTTCTAACACCATCTCTCCATGGAGCCTTGAAGTGTGTGTGCAAAAGAGAAGAGGACCCTACCCTTTGTGGGAGCATAATTTAGTGCGCATTCATGGTCAATCACTACTATCAGCAATTACCTTCCCCACTGGATGTAGCACTGCATTTTGTACCCCTTATGTGAACTTATCATATGACATTAGGTATCATAGATGTCTGCATTTTTGCCATCCTCTTCCTAGACTGTAAGCTCAATGAAGGCAGGGACCATGTCTTATCTAAATTTTGTACCTGTCTCATCTCTTTGTGCTCTTAGGAGCTTAATAAATGTTTGCTGAATGAATAGATAAATGAATGGATGGATAATTCAGTGAATGAGGGGTCACATGCAGGGATTGCTTCCTCTGGACTTTGTCCCTCCCTTTCCTCTTTTCATTAGTCCTTATTGTTCATTCTGGAATCTCTACTCCTTCTTAGGAGCCAAACTAGCAGGGTGGTTATGGGGAAACCTGACATTGGGTAAGAGAGAGAACCATGATTAGTGGATTCTGGAGAGCAGCAAGTAGGGAGTCTCATGGTCTGGAATGGGTAGAGCAAGTCCTGAACTCTCTTTCCCAGACACTGAGGATTAAAGTCAGGGTCTCATGGAGCCATGAACTCTCTGTTCTTGAACTGGCCATGGGGAAATATCCATCTGGCATCCAGAGAAAGAATGAGAACTGGGAGGGAGAATCATAGAATTCCAGCAGGGCTGGGACTAGAGGCAGGCAATTTAGAATGCTGCCTTGAGTCCATCATGGGCGTAGGGGGTAGGGGTATAATGATGGAACTTTTTAATAAAAGTCTTTTTTAATGTACATTTTAATGAAGAAAGTTCTCTTCAAATTTCAAGTAGATTTGTTTCGTGATTCAACTGAGTATTTATGAAGTGCTCGTTATGTGCAAGGCATATGTATACATATGTGTGTATATCTACATATGTGTGTGTTTATATATATATATATATATATATATAGAGAGAGAGAGAGAGAGAGAGAGAGAGAGAGGAGAGAGAGAGAGAGAGAGAGGAGAAGTTATTTAGACAAAAACTAAGCAGTACCTTTCTTCAGTAAGTTTACATTCTACAGGAAGTAGAACTCAAGGAAAATTGAGGAGGGAGAACATCCTAAAAACTGGAGGGATCAGGGAAGGCTTCACAGTGGAGGTGGCACCTAGGTTTAACCTTGAAGGAGCATGAGGATTCTGAGAAGCTGAGATGAAAAAGGAGTACATTTCAGGCATGGGGGATTGCTTGTATAAATATATGGAGGCAGATATTGAAAGATGGCATTTGGGGAACAAGTAGTCCAAGTTGTGTGGACTTAACAATTCTTTAAAACTATGGAGGTGGAATAAGATTAGAAGGAGAGGTTGGAATTATATTGTAGAGGGCAACAGAGAACCACACTCAGACTTGAGCCTTAGGAGAAGTCTTTTGATATCTGTGTGGAAGACAGATTGAAGAAGAGAAAGACTGGAAACAGGCGGACCAATTTAAGAGGCTAATTCAGCACATAGGAAAGAGGTGATGAGAGCCTGAGGCTTGTGGTTCTAGAAATGGAGAAAAGGAAACAGAATCAAGAGATGTGGAGATGGAATTGAGAAGACTGGATAAATGATGTTTATTACAGTAAATGATCAAAACTTCTAAGGAACGGTCATGGAAAAAGAGCACAATTTGGCAATGTGCCCTTGTATACACAAATACTTGGCTGTGACTCTGACTCCAAGAGTCTGTTCACCCCAGTATCATGATTAGAAATTTACCCCTTCCTTGTTGCTTTTGGAGGTTTCCCTGATTGACAGGGGGAAAGAACTGGGACTGGAGCAACAAGAAGGGAGTACTTTAATGTAGGTGGTGGTGCTGGGATAAGTGTATGTATAGGTATGTGCATGTGCATGTGAACTTGCATGTGCATGCATACACACATGCAAGGCATATGTGACCATGCACACACGTGTATAAGTATATGCATAGGTGTGTCTATTCATATGTATAGGTATGTGTATGCACATGTGTACATGTGTGTATGTATCTGTGTATATGCACATACACACATACACACATGCACATATACACACATACACACATATACACACATACACAAGCTCGGAGTTCCCTTTCCCTTATATTTGAATTTAGGGCCGTTTTAGTAACAAATTCTGTATGTCAAGCCCAGCAATGGGGAAATATCCACTAATGTCCACAAGGGGGAGAACAGTGAGATGGAATCATAGAATTAGCAGGACAAGGAGCAGGTAAGACAATGACAGCTTTGGTGATGCTTCAAGGTTTACAAAACACTTTTCTCACAACCACCTTCTAAAGTGTAATTGTCTGGGTGGTGGTGGGGTGCAGCTAGATCTGTGATTTCATTGGTACAGACAACTCTCAGTGTCTGCCAATGTAGATGGATGCTGTCTTGCAACTTAAAGTCTTATGGTGTCAGTTGCCTGGGCCACTCGCTGGGAGACTGAATGATTGGTCCAGGTCACATAGTCGGTATATATCAGAAATGGGACTTGAACCCGCATTTTCTTTACTCGGAGGCCGGCTACCACCCTGCCTTTCCATTCCCAGTTTTCAGGTGAAAATGAAACTCAGATAACTTGTGACATGTTCACACACAAAAAGCTAGTAAATTTAGAACCAGGATCCAAATACGGTCTCCTACCTCCTGATCTGACTATCGTTCCATTATCCTGTGCTGCCTCAGCCCATCCCTGGCTCCTTGCCAGTCACTTTTTTGAGGGAGCACATGGGAAAGAATTGATAAACCACTAATTTGTACTTAGTATTAGGCTGGACAAAGCCCCCTGTCCCGTGGGAGCTTACAGCTTCAGGTAGTCACATGGACTCAGCCAAATGTTGACAAGGCACAGTTACCTGAGCAGGAAAATGAAACCAGGATTTATTATGTTTTTTTTTCTTGCAATGTATTTTTTATTTGTTTTCTTGTTTACATCATTTATTTTCATGAGATTTTTGAATTACAAATTTTCTCCCCATCTTTCTCCTACCCCAACCCCAAAACAGCGATCCCACTTTGGAGCCCCTCCCCTGGTCTGCTCTCTAACTTTCTGGTAGGGCAGGGAGGG
>JAQQSW010018263.1:0-11284 GCA_028646575.1 Pseudocheirus occidentalis | reverse complement strand
AGAGCTGTGTTCTCTGGATTTGTGTGAGTCTGAGAGTCCTAGACTTTCCTAGACTTTGTCTGGGCTCGTATTTTCTGGGTGTTTAGGGTGGCGGTGTGGGAGCTGCGGGACCTTGCTGCTTCTACCCCACCATCTTGGCTCCGAAGCCTTAGTTTCTTGTCTGAGAAAGGAGGTGAATGGTTGGCCCAGATGCCCTAGGCCACTGAGAGGTTAAGTGACTTGTCCATGGTCACATAGCAGATGGCCTTGGCAATCCCTTATAGCTCCAGATTGAATGGGTTAGACGGCTCCCTACCATCAATAGTTCCTTTGACTTATCTTCACAAAACATGGTGCCCATATTCTTCTCTCTGCTGGTTGCCCGCCTCTGCACATGACCCAGTTTGTTAATATCCTTCTTGATATATGGCATTTAGTGTGAAATATTGCATATACTGCCAGACTTGGTTAATATGTTGGTTAAATTTACTGAACTGCTCTTCAAATTTCCCTTTCTTTTTCATTCTAAGAGATAGTTCTTTGGGTAGGGAAGTAGTAGGGAGGGAAGTATTGGAAATAAAAGTAATTTTTTTTTGAGGGAGGAAGGCAGGACAATTGGGGTTAAGTGACTTGCCCAAGGTCACAGAGCTAGTAAGTGTTAAGTGGATGAATTTGAACTCAGATCCTCCTGACTCCAGGGCCGGTGCTCTATTCACTGCACCACCTAGCTGCCCTTATAAAAGTAATTTTTAAAGTAAAAAGTTTCAATTAAAAAAAGTTTAGAATATGAGGCTCTGAATTGAAATCAATCTACCAGATGTGGCCTTAGTGGCATATAATAGATTAGGAGCATTACTTGATTGGGACACCATCCTTCTGTAGCCTGAGGTCACATTAGCTCTTTGGTGGGACCCTTCCAATTATTTGCTCATTGAGTATGCAGGTCTGCCCCATCCTATATTCATACAGCTGATTTTTCTTGCCTTGTTAGAAAAACAAAACTATTTATGCTTTCTGTTTGATGTAGCTGTCACTTCTGTCAGTCAATAAGCATTTTTAAAAGACTTACTCTGTGTCATTCATTGTGCTAAGGCCTGAGGATATAAAGGCAAAAAGACAGTCCCTGCTCTCAAGGAACTCTCAGTCTAATAGTGGAAACAATATGGAAACAATTATACACAAAAAAGTTGTAGCCAGGAGAGAATCAACAGAAAAGAAACATTTCTTGATACATCTCATCCCAACTTCCCTGCCCCTGGAACTGAGTCTTTTTATTTTTAACAAAGAATAATAATTTAGCAAAAATAGTCAAGACAATGACTTCATCTATCAATGTTTTCACTCTCTCCTGAAGAGGGAAAAGTCTGCTTCAATATCTGTTCATGGAGACCAAAACAGAGTATTCAGGTTACTCAGAGGGGCACCCAGGTGGTGCACTGGATAGAACACTGGTCCTGGAGTCAAGAAGACCAGAGTTCAAATCTGACCTCAGACACTTCCTAGCTGTGTGACCCTGGGCAGGTCACTTGATCCTGCTTGCCTCAGTTTCCTCATCTATAAAATGAGCTAGAGAAGGAAATGGGAAACCATTCCAGTTTCTCTGCTGAGAAAAACCCCAAATAGGGTCACAAATAGTTGGACATGACTGAAATAACTGAAAAACAACAGCAAAATTACTCCAGATTTGACTTCTTTTCAGCAATCATTTCATTTGCATCACTGTAGTCATTGGGTACAATGTACTTCTGGCTTTGCTTAATTCACTCAATGTCAGTTCACACAAATCTTCCCAGTTTTCTCTAAATTCCTCAACTTGGTAATTTCTTTCCATGCAGCTGATTTTTTGAACCTATGTGCCTGAATTTTACTGATAGACGGATAAAGCACTTTTGAAGTCTGAAGGCCTTGACCTGTGCATTGGCAATATAAATGAAAACAAACAATAGAGTCCTGTCTTCAAGCACCTTACATTCTAATGGGGAGAGATAATGCTTAAAGGGGTATGAGAAAGGGGCCATGAGGAAGAGCATTCAGGAAGTAACAGCAACATGGAGGGTTCTCTCACTGGGCCCGTGGTCCAAATCCCTGATGCCTTTGAACAGGCTTTCCACCATAGCTGGGAAGCACTATGTTCTAACCTTTGCCAACTGGAATCCTTAGATGCCTTCAAGGTTCAATTCAGGTGCAACTGCCTCCAGGAAGCCCTTCCTGATCTCCCCAGGCATTCATGGTTTCCCTCTTGAAATTAACTTAATTTTCTTATCTGTTCATATTGTGAATCTTCTCCAGTTGTAGCATATAAGGTCATGGAGGACAGGGACACTTTGTTATATTGTTTTGTGTCTTAAACAGAGTGGTGCTTAATAAATGCTTGTTGAATTAATAAATGAATGGGGAAAACTGCCAGAGCCTGTAATCTAATCCACTGGGCAGAGCTTTCTAGACCTCAGGATCGGCTCCTGCCAAGATGTAAATGAGGGCCTGACCTCTCCACATCTTATAAAATCCTAACTGTAGTTTGACCTGGGCCTGTGATCTCATCAGGAGCACCTGGGTGAGGAAAAGTCCCTCTACTCAGGCGAACGGACAAGTCTGCTGCAGTCTGCAGTCTTAAAAGTGGCTGCCTGGGACCCCTGAGGTTGGGGACCTGCCTTGGCTCACAGAGACAGAATGTCTCTGAATCAGGTCTTCCTAAGCCCTTACCTGGTGCTCTGTCTACACTGTCAAGCTGCTTCTCTGATTAAAAACTAAATAATGAATGAGAACAATAGTGTTCTGTCTGTAGAAAGGAAGAAGCTGCCGAGAGATGATATTATGAAGTGTGTGCTGGCTTGAGTGTGAGGAGACTGAAACAGCTGGAGACCAGACCCTACCAAAGATTCAAGGCTCCTACAGCTTACAAATTGGCAGCCCTCAGTAGGTCATCTGTATGCTGCACTCCTGTATTTTATTTATTTTTAATTTTTACTTATTTTTAAAAATTAATTTACTTAATTTCAGTTTTTAGCATTCACTTCCATAAGCTTTTGAGTTTTAGATTTTCTGCACCTCTCTCCTCATCCATCTCCAAGACAGGGTGCAATCTGATAAAGGCTCTATGTATACATTATTATTAAACATATTTTCAGATTAGTCATGTTGTAAAGAAGAATTAGAATGGGGAAAACCATGAGAAAGAAAAGAAAACAAAGCAAATAAAAGAGAAAGTAAGTAGTGTGCTTTGATGTGCATTCAGCCTCCATGGTTCTTTCTTTGGATATGGATAACATTTTCCATCCAGAGTCTTTTAGAGTTGTCTTAGATCATTGTATTGCTGAGAAGAGCTAAGTCTATCAAAGTCAGTCATCTCACAATGTGACTCTTACCATGTAAAATGTGCTCCTGGTTCTGCTTACTTCACTCAGCGTCAGTTCATATAAGTCTTTCCAGGTTTTCTGAAGTCTGCCTCCTCATCATTTCTTATATAACAATTACATTCATATACCACAGCCATTCCCCAATCAATGGGCATCCCCTCAATTTCCAATTCTTCACCACCACAAAAAGAGTTGCCATAAATATTTTTGTGCATGCGGGTCCTTTTCCCATACATTCCAAACTGCTCTCCAGAATGGTTGGATCAGTTCATAACTCCACCAACAATGCATGTATTCCAATTTTCCCACATCTTCTCCAGTATTTATAATTTTCCTGTTTTGTCATGTTAGCCAGTCTGATAGGTGGGATGTGGTACCTAAGAGTTGTTTCTGTTTGCATTTCTCTAGTCAATGGTGATTTCGAGCTTTTTTCATATTGATTATAGGCAGCTTCAATTTCTTCATATGAAAACTGCCTGTTCATATCTTTCAACCATTCATCAATTGGGAATGATGTGTGTTCTTATAAATTTGACTCAGTTTTATACATATTTTAGAAATGAGGCCTTGATAAGAGATACTGGTTGTCAAAAACTCTTTCCCAATTTTCTGCCTCCCTCCTAATCTTGGTTGCATTGGCTTTGTTTGTGGGAAAAGTTTTGCAATGAAAATTATCCATTTTGCATTTCATAATGTTCTCTGTCTCTTATTTGGTCATGAATTCTTCCATTCTCCATAAATCTGACAGATAAACTATTCCTTGGTCTCCCAGTTTACTTATAGTTTCAACTTTTATATCTAAATCATGTACCCTTTTTGACTTTATTTCAATATACAGTATAAGATGTTGGTCTATGCCCAGCTTCTGCCATACTATTTTCCAGTTTCCCCAGCAGTTTTTGTCAAATAGCAAGTTCATATCCCAAAAGCTGGAGTCTTTGGGTTTATCATGGGCTCCTCTATTATTGAGACCTTGTCTTCCATGGGACAGTTGGGCCTAGAGTCAGAAAGACCTGAGTTCAAATCCAGATTCAGACATTTACTAACTGCGTGACCTTAAGCAAGTCACTTAACCTCTGTTGCCTCAGTTTCTTCATCTGTAAGATGGAGATAATTATAGCACTTCACCGAATTGTTGTGAGGAACTCCTGTAATAATAGTTGAATGTGCTTACCACAGTGCCTGATACATAATAAGAGCTACAGAAATGTTAGCTGTTATTATTATTTGGAGAGGCAAACTCCAAGCCTCCTTGCTGGTTTATCAGAGAGTAGGTCAGATTGAAGAAGAAAATAGAGCAATAGGGAAGGTCTCTTATTCCAAAATTACATCCCATTCCGAACCGCCAGTGCATCAGACATGATTTTCATTTATAATGCCAGCAGCGTTCTTTCACACACATACACATGATGCTCAGGGTATGCCCTGCAACTCTCTGTCCCAATGTGGAAAGAAATAACCAGAAACAGATCACCCAAGGAAATTGTTCCATTAAGCTGGAAATGAAGAGTGCATGGGAATCACTCTGCCTCAGATGATTAAAAAACAAAGCTGATCTTCCTTTAGCTGCAGTCGAATATGGAATTCTTCCCTTTGGGGGATGGGGAGAGGCAAAGGAGGGGGACCCCAGCATGGTAAGACCCTCCTTTCCAAGAAATGGGATTTGCTTGTTAGTATGATGCCCAAGACACTCAGGAACTTAGCAGCCATGGGAATTTCTGGGTCATCTTTGTCTTATGTCCTGTGCTCAGAGCTGACAAATTAGCCTTAAATGTAATTTGCTGACAAGACCAAAGGGAGGTAGGTCAACACAATGAAGTCCGTGGTGGAGCCTAAATTCTTCAGGATCAGGGAACCATTCTTTTGTAAGAATTTGAAGATGCTAAGACACTGTTCTTAGGATGAGTCATTTATGTATCTATAATTAACAACAACAGTAATAGATAACATTTATATGGCACTTATTAATTACCAGGCACTGTACTGAGTGCTTTACAAGTATTATACGTGATTCTTACCACAAGCCTAGGAGGAGGGGGCTATTATTGTCCTCAGTTTATAGCTGAAGACACTAAGGCAAAAAGAGGTTAAGTGACTTCCCCGGGGTCACACAGCTAGCAAGTATCTGAGGTTGGATTGGAACTTCTTGACTTCAGGCCGATGCTTTATCCACTAAGCCACCACCTACCCCCAATACAGTAATGCTACAGTTTATTATTTCATGCTAATGTGGATATACAGCCATCCACGGATGTTTGAACCTGGGGTGCCAGTGGGTTAGGGATGTGGTTCCCAGACTGTGCACTGTAGCTACAGTGGTAATTTCTCAGACTTTCTCATTTGTGACACATCTTTGCAAAGTCAGATTTTTGGTTGCAGTTGCTATGATAAAAAGCAAATGCCACCTAAAAATCAGTGAGGGTGACGGTGTCCTCTCTGATTCCAAGGTTTGAGGAGCTGTGCAGTGCCCAACAGATGCACACATGTCCCATTAGTAAGCAACTGTGGTTACTTAAGAACGAAATAAAAACTTATTTTTCTTTCAATTTATGTGTGTTATTTTTTTTTCAAGCAGCTACTAAGTTGTTAGGACAGGAATACTTAATATGCTATTTGGATCTAACTATTTAATAAATGGAAGTGTTATGTATTTCTTTTGGCCTACAGATACTGTGAAAAAATACTGAAATATGAAGGGTGACATGAACTGAGAAAATGTAAGAGTTCTTGGAGGAAATTCTCTGATGTGGAAACTCACTTAGCACTGCAGAGAGGTCACTCTTCTGTGTCTCATATGTTTAGAAAAATATCTGGGAGTACTGAGATTAAGTGACTTTTCCATAGTCATACCCAACTATTACGTATCGTAGGCAAGATTCGAACCCACATCATGCTAATTATAAGCTTTGCTCTTGATCCACTATGTCAAGAAGATTATTTTAGACTCATTCTGTTCTAGAGGCAGCGTGGTATCTATAAAGCATAAGCCTCAAATACGGGGCCATTGACTCTTTCCCCACCCCCGCCACACAACCAAGTGAGGTCTAAACCAGATTACAACATAATTGGGAAATATTTAACAGAATAAAAAAATAATATCTAGCATAATTTGGTGCTTATTATGTGTTGGGTGCTGTGCTAAACACATTACAATGATCTCATTTAATCCTCACAATAGCCCCGAGAGTTGTGTGGTATTATTTTCCCTCATTTTACTGATGAGGAAACTGAAGCAAGAGGTTAAATGAGTTGCCCAGGATCATTCTGCTCATGAGTGTCAGAGAGCAAATTTGAACTCAGATCTTCCTGACTCCAGTTCTAGGACTCTGTCCACTGAACCATCTAACAACTCATCCTAGAGTCCACTGCCCAGATTCTCCTTGTCTCTGGACAAGGAAAAATTGCCTAATGGTAGACAATGAGTCTCACAGACTGAGCCTTGGTAAAGTATGAACTGATGATTATAATGACAAGTTCCTAGAAGCTGAGAGCCTTTTACTGCCTTCAGAGGGGCTGTTTACCTCATTATTTCATTCTTCTCCCCACCCTGTTCTGACTTCCTCTAAACTTCAAGTCCATTACCCTCTACATCTGATTCAACCTGGAACTTTCTTCAGTTCCTGGGGTCTCCTTATCCTTGAACAGCCTACAACCTCCAAAGCCCCCTTTCTGTGAAATGTCCCTTTGCAAGACCTGCCTTCCCACCCGCCCTTTCCCATTGGGAAGTCTCTCTTGGAGCCTCCATTTTGCAGATGGTCTAAGACTAACCTGCTTTTGTTCTTCTTCCAACTCTGCTTTTGGCTTCCTCTGAACTTTATCTTCATTCCTTCCATACACTCTTCTAGTTCCTTTTGTGTGTGTGTTGTCTTCCTTTATTAGAGTCTAAGCTCCTTGAAGGCAGGACTGCTTTTTTTTTTGCTTTAACTTATATCTCTAGCACTTATCATTGTGCCTAACACATTAGAGAGTTACATAGAGTGCTTAATAAAAGTGACTTAATTTTTAAAACACAGGTTACTCACAAAAAGGTGCCAGAATGTCCTATGCACACAGCCTGTGCCCTTTATGGCAATGAGCTCTGAGGCATAAAGAATTGTACAGACTGAGAGATAGATAGTTGTCACACAGACAGGAGAGACAGAGAAAGTGAGACAGAGAGAGAGAGAGAGAAAGAGAGAAAGAAAGAGAGAGAGAGAGAGAGAGAGAGAGAGGGAGAGAGAGAGAGGGAGGGAGGGAGGAAGGGAGGGAGCGAGAACGTGATAATGGATGAACAGATGAATGGACAGAGAGATGGATGATGAACAGATAGATGGAAAGATAGACAGACAGATAGATGATAGATAGACAGATAGACAGACAGATACATAGATAATGCATGAACAGAAAGATAGATGATGGACAGATAGATGGAAAGACAGATAGACAGACAGATGATAAATAGATAGATAGATGGATGAATGGACAGATGAACAGATAGATGATGGACAGATAGATGGACAGACAGAAGATAGATAGATAAGAGATGATAAACAGATGGATCGATAGACAGATAGATGATGGATAGATAGATAGAGAGAGACAAATTGGTAGACACCTAGATAGATAAGTGCTTAAAATAGTCCAGGCACTGTGCTAAATGCTGTATAAAAGCAAACAAGACAATTTCTGCCCTCAAGGAGCTTACATTCTGGAGGGGAAAGATAATGCCTAAAGGAATATTGGAAAGAGCTGGGGTACCTGCATGGGACGTGGCAAGGGGACCTTAGCTGGCCTAGTCCAAGGCTAGATAAGACAAAAAGCTGACCTAGCAGGATCCAGGGGTGGAGTCCTTGATTGTGATGGGATGAAGATGGTTGGAAAAATAGACGGCAGAATCATTTTTCTCTTTGTAGCCCCATTTGGCCTCTGGCACATTCATTTACAAGAATCAGGGGCTGACTCTATGGCTTTTCCAGTTATATGACCTAGGACTCGGTCCTACCAGGAGCTGACCCAGAGCCCTGCAATTCCATGGCATCCCCTTTAGTGAAGACACTGTTTTCAGCATCTCTTTGATGATGTCTGTTGACATTTTCATCTCACTTAAGTACCTGCTCACTATCATGAATCCTCAGGTACTTAAATGAACTTAAATTAAGAGAGAGTCACTGGAGACAATAGTTAATAACAATAATTGCTAACATTTATATAGGTATTTAAGGTTTGCAAAGTGCTTTAAATACGCTCTCTCATTTGAGTCACATAACAGCCCCATGATGGGGGCGACATTATCACTTTTCACAAAGAAACTGAGTTAAGTGATCAGGCTTGTACAGCTATTAAGCAGCCAAAGCGAGGTTCAAGACTCAGTCTTTCTGACTCTCAGGCTGACACTCAAAGAATCCAAAGAAATCATGTATATAAAAGCATATATTCATATACATATACATATATATTTGCATATATATATATATAATAAAAATTATAAAGTACTGCTATAAATTATTATTACTTACAAAACAGAAATGAGTACCTGCCCTTCTTTCCTTAAATTAATTTAAATAAACTTATTAATTTAAATAGACAAGTTTAAATATAAATTAATAGACTCATTATCTCTTTGAATTCTTTCAAGAAAGGTCACTACAGGCCCACCTCCACCAACTTTTAGTTCTCCATACCCTCATATGCTCCCCTACCTCCAATTACTTTTTTTTCTTCTATTACCTAAACATTTTTTTTAATTAACCTAGGAACAATTAGGTAGTACAGTGAATAGAGCACCAGCCCTGGAGTCAGGAAGACCAGAGTTCAAATTCAGCTCAGACACTTGACTTCAAGCACCCTCAAAAAAAATTAACTTTGTTGTGCTTTCAGCAAGATAAAGTTTGTATTTGTTTACCTGAATACATCTTTTCCTCCAGTAAAATATAAACTCCTTGAGGGTAGGCATTACCTTATCTTTGTCTTCTTATACCTAATGCCAAGTATGGTGCCTAGCACACAGTAATAGACACTTGCATTGATATGTGTTCAATTAACTGGGATGAATAAACACAGACTTGCTTGTTTTATGTGAATCTGTAAAATGGGAGCAGCACACGAACATGGCCATTCTCAGAAATACAGAAGACTCTAGTTGCCTGGACAATTTGTTGTTGCAAATTCCACTTTGGGAGGCATTTGCTTTTCTTTTTTCTTGGGAAGCCTTCTGCTCTTGGCGTGCCTGACCCCAGAAGATGAAGTCACTGCTTCTGGGCTGCTGGAGGCCTGACTCAGAGAATACGAGTGACTCATGTGCACGGGATCTCAGAGCTGTTCCCAAACAAACAGCACAGCTCAGGGACAAAGGGAATCACGAGGAATTTTTAGACCCCTTTCCTTTAAAAATAAGAAGACATTCATCTCATCCCAGTTGCTCATTGATTTAAGGCATCTCGTTCTCAAATGAGAAATCTGTGAAAAGCCCATTGCAAACCTTAAACACTTTATAAATGTTAGTCATTATTAGTAGTATTAGTAATTATTAGTTATTATCAATATTAGTAATACTAATTAGCATTATTTTTGTAATATTACTTAATACTAATTAGTAATGCTAATATTATTATTAGTCGTACTATTATCCTTAAGAAAGGTTAGTTGACATGCCGATGTTGCCGTTCAGTTATTTCCACTCATTTCCGACTTTTCATGACCCAATTTGGGATTTTCTTGGCAAAGAGACTGGAGTGATTTGCCAGTTCCTTCAGGTAATTTTACAGATGAGGAAACTGAAGTAAACAGTTGTTTACTTACCCAGGGTCACACAACTAGCAAGTGTCGAGGCTGGGTTTGAACTCAGATCTTTTTTACTCCAGGTCAGTGAGCTACCTAGCTTTCCGTGAAGCACAGGCGGTGGCAGTTACAACTCAGTATTCTTCCCCTGCCCTCACTGAGCCTCCTGGTCCCTTGTGCCTTTAGTAAAACACTTAGAGGAAGTTTATGATTCTGAAGGTAGTTTAACTAAATTATGTATGTGTGTGTGCGTGCATGTGCATGTGTTTATATGTATATGTGTATATATATATATGTATGTATGTATGTATGTATGTATGTGTGTATGTGTGTATATCTCTTGTATACCTATAGCCAAGAGCAAATCCCTCTCCCATTAAAATGTGAGTCCTCTGAGGGCAGGAACTGGTTATTTTTTTCTTTCTTTGTATCCACAGTAATTAAGCATAGCCTTTGACACAGGCACACAGAAGGTAATTAATAAATGCTTACTGACTGACAACCTGAGGCAATAGAAAGAGGGCTGATTCTGGAGTAAAAGGACTTGGATTCAAACCCCACCTATTAAATGCCCTCTCTGTGTAATCCTGGGAAAGTATCAACCTCCCAGGTTCCCATTTTTCATATCTGAAAAATGAAGGGAGGTTGGACAAGCTGCCTCAGGGGCCCCTCATTTCTGATCCTACAAGAGATGATTTAGGGAACTTCCAGTGTGAGAATTTGCTCCATCAATGCAGATAGCGGTCTAGCTGGTAAGTCAGCAGGAGTTGTTGGGATCATGAAGAACTGGAACAATTTGCTCCTAGTGATACAGCTCGTGAGTGTCAGAGGCAGGAGTCATGAAGGCTGAAGCTAGCACCCTCTCCACCATGCCAGACCACCTCTCAGGGAACCCTCCAGAATACTGTAAAGAAAGCAAGACATCCCACTCCTTCTTTCCTTGTGTGTGTGTGTGTGTGTGTGTGTGTGTGTGTGTGTGTGTGTGGTTTTCTTTTTATGTGTTTCCTCTGATGAACATTCAGTGCTGTATTGATCCCCCATGGGTCTAAATGAAAATTTCATTCATTCTTCCTCCTCCTCCTCCTTCTTCTTCCTCTACTACTACTACTACTACTACTACTACTACTACTACTACTACTACCACTACTACTACTACTGCTGCTACTACTACTACTAGTACTACCACTACTAGT
>JAQQSW010018262.1:0-11284 GCA_028646575.1 Pseudocheirus occidentalis | reverse complement strand
ACACCCTCTAGGCCTGGCTGGGAGAACAGGCCTATTGAGGCCAGAAGAGGAGTCCCAGGAGGGACTGGGGAAAAAGCCAGGCCAGGAGGGTGCCTGTTCCTGGGAGTTGGGCAGAAGAGAGGCCGTACTGTGTGGGAGAGGGCAAAGGAGGACACAGGGAGGGAGGAAGAGCAGCCCCAGTGGGCAGGATCTGGGCAGGCCAACCAAGGGGAGGCCTCCTTCCCTCTCACTGACTGAGATGTGCAGGGGATGCAGTGATGGAGTTGGCACCAAGGGACCTGCTACTTACTTCCGAGCTTTCCTCCCATCCTCAGCCCCCTTCAGTTTCCTGATCTGTAAAATGTGATCACGCTGGTCCAGCCCTTCCACCCCTGAATGTTCAGACCTATGAGTACAAACTGTGGGGCTGGAAGAGCTGGCTGGGGGACCCAGCCCAAAGGGGAGCCTGGGAGAAATCATGTCTTTATGCAGATCTGCTGAAGGGGTTGGAGTGTTTAGCAGAGAAGCCTTAGGGAAGACCATCAGTATCTATCACACTTTGCCCTTCCTATGTTGGGTCATCAACTTTGTGAGCCTTAATGCTTGACTTGACCTTTATGACTTTGCCCCACTTTCTTCAGGCTCCAGAGAGAGGCCTCTCCTGGGTCCACAGGTCCTGCCCTCTCTTTCTCCTTCTCCTCCCCCTCCTCTTTCTCCTTCTCCTCCTTCTTCTCTTCTTCCTCCTCCTCCTTCTCTTCTTCCTCCCTTCAAAACTGTCTTTTGAACCATTTCTTCAATGAAGCCTCCATCACCTGTGGATACCTAACCTCTGCATCTTTCCCTCTTCTGTCCTTCAGCTTGAGAAACTCCATCCTGGAGAATATCTCGTAATTCTGAATGAGTCCCTCCCTCCCTGATTTAAATCCCCTTTCTTTCACCATGGTCCCTACCAGGGGTCTACACATAGTGAGGGAGCTCTAGGAAAAAATATCCCAAGTATCCCAGCTGGAAGTCACCCAGTATAATGGCCCCATTTCATAGAGAAGAAAATAGACCAGAAAGGGATGGGGGGCCTGACCAATGTCACAGAGCCAATCCATGGCCAGGATGGGACTAGAGCCTGGTCAGGGGGTCCTTCCAGTCCCCCCCCACCATGATAAAGAAGAAAGGAGCAAAAGAGGCTTCCTTTTCCCCAGGACATCCCATCATTTGCCTGCTTCTACAGATGGCCTGGCACAGTCTCATTTGTACACAACCAAAGGCCTGGGCCACCCGACTCCATCTTACAGAATCTAGGTTCTGGGCCTTGAGGAGGTTAGCTCACTCATCTCTGGAATACCTACCTGGGATAGAACTCATTTGATGAGTGATTGTCTGTGTCAACCAGCCCCCCATCTCTCTGGGCTGACTCTGGACACCAGAGCCTTTTCTCACCTTTTAGAGCATCAGCCCTTTGAGGACAGGAACTATCTCTTCTTCCTCTGCACTTAACACAGTGCTTAGCCTAGCATATAAGCAGTGCTTAACAAATTTTTTTTTCCTTTATTCAAGAAGCAAGACAAAGAATAGACAAAGGAGGAGATAGAGAAGGGTAGGAGAGAAGAGGAAAGAAAGAGTCTGACACTGATCTGAGAATGACATTGACCTCACTCTCTAGACTATCTCATCTCTTCTCCAGCCTCGGGACACCCATCTGCTGAGGAT
The DNA here is from genome assembly GCA_028646575.1 of Pseudocheirus occidentalis. Taxonomy (NCBI): domain Eukaryota; kingdom Metazoa; phylum Chordata; class Mammalia; order Diprotodontia; family Pseudocheiridae; genus Pseudocheirus; species Pseudocheirus occidentalis. The sequence continues at coordinate 9,601 of JAQQSW010018262.1, read as the reverse complement.
CTGAGATCTGCTGAAGGAGCTGGGATATGTGGGATCTGCGGGACTTTTTAGCTTGCACAAGAGAGGGCTGGGGGTGGGGGTGAGGGACAGCTACCTTCAAGGGTCAGAGCATCTGTTATGCGGCTGAAATTTGACTTGTTCTTCATGCCGACCAGAGAGGAGGAGTGTGTGTGTGTGTGGGGGGGGGAATTACAGAGTGCTGAGTTAAAAGGTTATTATTGCCACTTTACAGCTGAAATTAAGGCTCGAAGAAATGCCTGGACTTTGCTGTGGTCACACATCTGGGCAGAATCAGAACTGAGCTGATTCACCCTTCTTCCTGGCCCGCATCACTGTCCACATCTCTCGTGGAGCTCAAGAAGCCTTTTAGGCTGGCACCGTTCATACCTCAACCCATCCAAATTGGGGCTAGTTCCGTAGCCACAAAGCTCGGGCGGCGGAGGCTGCTGCGCCCCTGAGCTCCTACTGTCACAGAAGCCGAACTCATTCCTCGACACCCCGACGGACCATAGCTGAGCTGAGGAGACCCCGGCCCTCTTGCCTCAGATCTAGCCAGGAGTCGGCTCTCTTAGCCTTTCTTCACGCCTTGGGACAGAGTAGAAGGAAAACGGAGAAATACAATGGATTCTGTGCTTGGGGACGCTAATCCTCACAGCTGCCGTTTCCAGTCTGCCTGAAAGAACTGGGATTGTTGAGCGTGGAGAAGAGAAGATCCAGGGAGAACACGAGATTGCCGCCATCTTCAGGTGACCAGAGGGCTCTCCCGGGAAGTGGTCAGGGACCGGTGTAAGCTACGAAGCCGAATTCCGGCTAGATGTTGGGGAAGACTTCCTCCTAATGCGAGCTGTTGCTTTCCAGGGCAGCCAGTAACCAGAAACAGAGCAGATGTTCGTTGGCTGAGGAATGTCCAAACAAGTAGCGGCCCATGAATGTTATGGAACGTTACAATGTCAACGGAAAGGACAACCCACGATGACAAACTGAACAGAACTTTATGAAATCAAAATGTTATCCATGCTTGATCTCAAGGAAGAGACATGCACAGAGAATATGCCTTTCTCCTTTCACAAAGGCGGAGGACTATGGGTGAGGATCACTGTCAGTCTTGGCCAGTTTGTTGTTGATTCTGAACTGCTTCTGGCTTTCTGGGTGAGGAAGGGAAAGGATATATTGGGGAAATTAAGGCAATATAAAAACAAAGGATATCAACAATTTTTTAAAGTTGTCCGTCCTAAAGTGGTGTAGTCTACTTTTATAGGTAGTGAGCTCCTCATCACTGGGGGTATTCAAGTAAAGGCTAGAGGACCATAAAGGTTCACATGGGGATACTCTAAGGTGGGGGTTGGACCAGTTTCCTCTAGGTTCCGTCCTATTCAAACCTGTATTTCTGTGAGCCCCATTTTTACAAATAAGGAAGATGGGGCTCATGATTTGTCCACAGTCACTCAAACAGCTAGTAAATGCTGAAAACTGAACCCAGCCTCATCTGAGGATTCCTGACAAACTGTCAGGCCATTGACCACCTTCTCCCTCACTCCCCCACTCCCACCCTCTGTCACTGACTCCCAGACAGAAGGAAACAGGATCAGAAACTAGGAGCAGGAGTTGGTGGCAGGAAAGGGGGTGGCAACAGCCCAGTGGAGTTTGAAAACCTGGCCTTGTACCCGGGCTGTGACCAAGTGCCTTCCCTTCACTGGACCTCAGTTTCCTAATTCATAAGATGGGAGAGGAGCCTACAGGTCCTCTAAGGTCTGTCCTGGCACTGATGTTCTGAAGCCTCTGAGCCTGGTGCCCCTGGAAAGAAAAGGCTTTTCCTACAGAACCACAGGAATCCTAGGATCTCCATGATGGAAGTGACCACAGGGGTATCTTGCCCTGGGGGAAGGGGGGAAGGAATACTTTCTCCCCTTTATGGTACTTTACTGTTTATAAAGTACAACCCATGAGGCCGGTGGTGTGATTATTATTATACCCACTTTATATGTAAGGAAATCAATCAAACGAATTTGTAATATATCTACCATGTGCCAAGCACTGATCTAGGCACTGGGGAGACAAACACGGAAGGAACTGTTGGGAAAGAAAACACGAACATATGTAAGAGGATACAAAATCATGTGGGAGGGAGGGGCCTGGCAAGTATCAGGAATAGGAAAGACTTCAGTAGGAGAGAGATCTTAAGCTGGGTCTTGGGAGAAAAGCAACACTGAGGATTCTAAGAGGTGGGACTAAGGAGGGAAAGCAGTCCAGGCAGGGGGTATGGCTAGTGCAAAGGCTGAGAAGCAGGAGATGGGGTGTTGTGCATAAAGGAGTGGAAGAACTCTCTCTTGGACAGAGGGTCAGTTACAGGAAAGAAAGTGATAGGTGGAGGAATAGTTTGGGGACAGGGTGGAAAGGGCTTTAAATGCCACAAAGGAGCTTAGATGGCAATAGAGAACCATTGGAGTTATAGAGGAAGAGAATGGCATGGTCAGATCTGAGGGGTCCTTTTACCTCTTGTTCATTTTCTGCTTTCACCCTTGTCCTGGAAATCCATCATCCACCTGGTATCCCTACCCACTGGCTCTCAAAGGGAACTCTTCATTGGTCCCCTGGTTTGGGAGCTTCCTTTGTCCCCACATCCATTTTTTCACTCTGTCTGGCTCTCACTCTTTCCCCTTCTCTCTCTCTCCCTCTCTCCCTCTCCCCCCCCCTCTGTCTTTCTCCAAATCTGGGTGGGATTCAGAAGCAGGCACTAAGGAGGGATGAGGGCTCCAGCCCCATCTCTGACACTTACTAGCTAGATGTCTAAATGCCTCAGTTTCCTCCTCAGTAAAATCTCTAATAGATATAATTCAATCTCTAAGGTTCCTTCTAGCTAGAAAATCCCCAAACCTTGGCTTAGCCCTGGGGCTCAACCCTGGCCCTTGTTCTCTCTCCTCTTTGCCCTGAAACAAGGAATGTTAAGGGGCCAGGAAGGTGTTCAGAAAGGCCTTCCCAGGGCTGCTGTGTGAATAGGCCGACAGTGCATCTCTCCCCATCCCCCACCATCCCCATCTCCTTGGGGACACCAGACTGCGGGAGGGAGAAGGCCCAGCATGGAGCCTCCAGGCCATGTTCTGAGTCTCCCTCAAAGAGTGCATTAGACCCAGCAGGAAGGAGCTGCCAGCACCAGCCCCAGCACATGCACCCCCCCTCCCACCCCTGCCAAAGTGGCATTAGGCTGCTCATCGGATTAGATGCTCTCTCTGGAATAAAAACTGCCTGGCGATTACATTAGCAAAGGGCAGTGTTTTCCGGTCTCCTCAGAATTCAATCACAACCTCAGTGGCCCCATTGTGGACACTGTTACAGAAGGTTTGTGCTTAGAGATTACCCACAAACCATGAGGCTAGGGGACAGCTGGCTTTTTTCCCTTCCTTCAATACTCCAAGGGTCTCTGATTGTGTCTGGGGGTGGGGATGAGGCCGCACCTCACCTGGGGAGCTGGGATCCTCATCTCTCCATGCTCCCAGGGGTCAGCACCCCCCTCCATCCCCACCCACACCAGTGGCCTCCCTGGGCACAAGGCCAACTCTGGCCACTCTCCTCTGGGCCTCAGGGGTTCCCTTGGCACTAGGGGAGCCCACCCTGCTGAGCAGTCATCCCTTCCTCTCCCTGAGGAGCTCACTCTTTTCTGAATCGGATAGTCCCAGGATGATATCTCGAAATCATTCTTTACTCACAACTCATGGAGACATAATCCCACTAGGAAATGTGATTACAATAAATAGAACTGTGCAATCTCTGGCATTTCTGTAAGACCCTCATATTAGCCAAGCATTTGATATTCATTGTTCATTCCTTACTCTAGGCAGAAGGGCCAGAGGGAGCCGAGGACCCTAGCTATCTCTCCCCTATACAGATAGTCTCTGCCATTAGAACACAGGCTCCCCGAGGGCAGGAAGCCTCATACTTTTGTCCTCGAATCATATCCCCGAGGCTCATTACGAAGATGGGCACATTGTAAGTGCTTATTCCAACATTTTTTCCTTCATTCACAAAGAAGGAAACTGAGACTTAGACATGTGATTTGCAAAAGGTGATGAGTAGCAGTCAGGCCTCGTCCCTGAGGAGGCATCTGAGGAGGATTTGGAGCTTGTTGGGATGTTCTGTACTGGGGGGAGGGGGCACTTGATACCTCCAAGCCTGCTGCTGACTGAGAGCAGGGGATTCCATCCTTCCCATCTGTAAAGGGTGTCTCCCCAGTCCATCGAAATGGACATCTCCAGGACAGTCAGGGTGCTGACCAGATGTCTGACCAGGCTGAGCCTCGGCCCCCTCCCCAGCCAAGTCAGGACCTTTGTATTCCCTTCCTCACAGCGCAGTGGAGGAAAGTGGTTTTAATTCCCAAGGCCAGAGACCCCAGCTGCTTCCATCTCCAGATGCTGAGCCCCAAACATGGCCCTCACCCAGGAACGGGGACAGTTGATCCCAGTTGGCCAGTAGACTGAGGAGCCAATTGACCGAAGAGAGCAGCCAGCCAGACCCAGCCTGTGGAAGGGACAATGGCCAAACAGTGACAAGCCCTCAACTTTCCCAGGTGCCAATAAGCAGGCCATGTTTAGGCGCCTGTCTGCGGCAGCTGGAATGGCCTCTCTCCCTGTGCCAGGCAGTGCCAGTCACAGGGAAGAAAGAGGAGAAGGAGGAAAGGAGGGAGGAGAGAGGAAGGAGAAATAGAAAGATAGAGACATATGGAGAGACAGAAAGGGAAGGAGACATCCAGGATGGGCATATGATGATGCAATGCACCCAGCTGAGTTCTATGTCCAGTGACCCCATGGTCACCTTGGGGGCCACGTGGGATCAAACCTATTCCCAGCCCCAGCAGTTAAAGACCTCCAGCCTAATGAGGGTTTTCTTCCCCGGTTTACTGCCACCACCTTCAACACGTGAAACACAGGGCAGAGAAAGGCAGAAAGCACAGCCGGCAAGGACTGGGCTCAGCCCCTCAGAGGACACTGCTGATCCCTGGATCACAGAGTCTAATGGTCCAAGGAACCTTGGAGTCACCTTGGCCACCAGCCCCTCACCCTAAATCCCTTCTACAGCGCAGTAAATGGTCTTGCAGGGCTTGCCTAAAGACCTCCCATGGTGGTGAACTCCCTCCCTCCCATTCACCTTTGGACAGCACTAATTATTAGAAAGCTGTTCCGGCCATCAGGTCTCAATCTGCTCCTGGCTCTTCCCTCTGGGGCCAAACAAAACAAGTGTGATCGATCCCCTTTCCTGGTGCAGCCCTTCGGACACTTGAGACAAGACTTCCCCTCCCCAAGCCCTTCCCCCATTCCCATCAGCAGGGTCCCCAGGCTCGCCTCTCAGGCCCCTCAGCTGCTTCTTTTCATTTTCCCATCCTGCCTGGCTTCCCCTCCGAACATACTCTGCGGACAAACCCTCAGCGCCTTCCTTCCTTCTCCCAGGGTGTCCTGGGCGACCTCAGACAACCTCTGCTACGGAGTAGCCACAGAAAAAGCAAGGGCACCCCCTGCAGGCCCCACCCGGACCAGCACTCACCTTCCCAAAGGAAGACCCCCTCCTTTCTCCCAGGGAGGAGACGCAGCCTTGGAGGATACACACACACACACACACACACACACACACACACACACACAGACACTTGCACACACACACATTCTCTCTCTCTCTCTCTCTCTCTCTCTCTCAAACTGCTGCCTGGCGTAGTGGTAAATACGGTGACCCAGAATAATCAGGAAACACTTGGGCTCCCATGTCTGGAGCAGGAGGGAGATGTTGATTTGGAGATCAAAGGATGAGTGAGACTGAGTTTCCCAGTTCTGCCACCTACTACCTGTGTGATCAAGTCACTTACCCTCTCTAAGCTGCGGTTTCTCCATCTTATTTTTGTAAATAAATTTTTATGGACCTCTTGTTTTTACATCACCTCCACTTCCCCTTATAGCTCCCCTGCCCTAGCCCCTGTTAGACTAAAGCTCTAAAGAATTTTTAAAATAGATATGAAAAAAAGATCCCTAAAACTCCCCCAACATATCCTCCAAATCTTGTTGTATGCAGTGCTCCACACCCACAGACCTCCATTTGTGGAAAGAAACAGAGGGAGATGCTTTCCTGAATCCCTTCTTTGGGACCAAGCTTAGTCATCATACTTTCATACCATTCTGTTTTGATCTTTTTGTGATTGTTGTTTTCCCTCAATATTTCGGTAATTATTGTTTATATTATTCGGATTCTGCTTTCTTCACTTTGCATCAGTATAGAGAAGACTCCTTCCCATGCTTCTCTGTATTCATTTAAATTGTCATTGTTTCTTACAGCACACTAATATTCCACAATATTTACAGTTTGTTTATCTGTTCCCAATCAATGGGTGTCTTCTTTGTTTTCAGTTCTTTGCTACCACAAAGTGATACAAAAAGTGTTGCTATGAATATTTTGGTGTCTAGGGAGCCTAAAAACAGCATTGGCTATGGACTGAGGTCCAGGAAACTCTGCGTTCAAGTCTTTTCTCTGGCATATATTGGGTGAGTCTCAGCACCCCATAAAATTCTCTAGAAGTACAAATTCTAGGACCTTTGTGGATCTGCTTTGGTAGAAAAAATGTCCTTACTGGGAGTTCCCTGCACTAAAATTAGGGATCTGGCTCTCTTATCAAACTACCTCCAAAGGACAGGCACATAATAGGGTCCCTATCAATTTCATCTTGGTGAGATTCCCATGAAATATTGAAAGGGCCATGGAATTGTAAGCCTAAAGATTCAACTGCTCCCCAAAATACCAGCATTCCAGCAGATGGCCAATGACAAATGACTGCAGAAATATCCCCCGAACACACAAATGGAGAGCTTCATGATAAAGAAACATGGCCCTGGCCCTAACAATACACACATTCTTCCATGCCCCTCATCCATCTGCTTGGAGTGTCTGTGGGTAATGGTAGCAATGACAGGCCAGACAGAAGCAAGTGAGGCTGATCATACTGTTGCTCCAATTTGGGGACAAATCCACTACTGTGTATGTATAAGGTCTCTAGAAAAGGGTCCCCCCCTCAACGTTCAACTTCTCCTTAAAGCTCTCCATGAGGGGAGGGGACATTCATTGGCTTCAGAGGCTGTCCTTCCACTTTGCAACAACTCTCACCCAGAGCAAGTTCTCATCTGATCACCCTTCGACACAGCCACAATGTCCCCCATCCTTCCTGAACTATGCTTCCCCAAAATGATCATGACATGACCAGAATGACCAGAATATCATCCACTGGGACTCTTCCTTCTGCACACCAGACCTCCCTCAACACAGCCTCAGCTTCGGGCAGCTAAGGGGCACAATGAGTAAGAGCACCAATCCTGGAATTAGTAGAGAATATGAGTTCAATTCCAGCCTCAGACACTTAGTAGCCATGTGACCCTGGGCAAATCACATAACCCTAGTTGTCTTAAAAAAAAAACAACCTCAGCTTGTATTCAGTTTTTGGCTACTATGCCATATAGATTCATATTGGACTTGTGGACCACCAAAAGCAGAGGTATACTGGAGACAACTGGAGGGGTTCAGGAGAGCCAATTATTAAATTGTCAGTGGGAGTATTTACATGTTGGGGAAATAGGCAAATGTTATAAATCTCAGCTTGACTTACTGTTTTGCTGACTGTCTAATCCTAAAATAAAATGTCAGTAATGCAGATTAAACTTCAAAATGTGCCATGGGTATATTTTTTCCCCATAAAACCTTTTTTTGTTAAACATATACTGGCACACCCCTGAGCCAAGCCTTTGCTTTTTTTCTCAAACTACCATGTCTAGCCACATCTCCCTATCTTGTATTTTTGAAGTTAACTTTTTTAATCCAAGCAGAGAATTTACATTAATCCTTGTTAAATTCTAGTCAATTTGGTTTGGCCCAAAGTTCTAGGCTAACAAGGACTTTTTCCCACTCTGGCTCTAACATCCAGTGTGGGAGCTAGCTACACCTCCTACACTTGTCTCTCCTTTAAGCCTGCCATCCAGCCTTTCATCCAGATCATAAAAGAAATATTTGGCAGTTGAGGATATGGCCAATTAAACAGAACAGGGTGAAATACAGACGTTCAGATACTTTCCAACGACACCAAACAGTCAACAAGCGTTTTCTAGGTGTCATTCTGCTATGTGAATGAATAAATGAGTAAATAAGGGATAAAGCATTAAGTGCTATGTGCCAGGTGCCATATTAGAGGCCGGGGAAAACAGCACAAGCAAACAAGACAGTCCTGCCCTCAGGAAGCTTTTGTTCTAATAGAGGGAAGACAATAAGCAAAAAGGAAATTAGTGAGAGGGATGGGGAGGGGGGTCGTGATTTGGAAACTCTGGCTTCAGAAGTGATGAAGAGGTCTAGTTCCAGGCAAAAATGCACCTGCCAGGGCCCAGGATGTTCCAGGAATAGACTTCTAGGTTCAGGTGGAAGGGAGATGAGGGTGAGAAGGGTGCCCAGAGCACGGCAACAGGGTTTGGAAATGGGCCAAGCACTATGCAAGCCACACTTTGAGTCTGGTTTTTCCCTCATTCCTGAATCCATGTTGCTGTGGATGTCACTTCTTAGCCCATCTTTCTCCATCTTTACTGAAAGAAAATCATGATATATTCTATCTGATGCTCTTCTGAAAGTCAGCTAAATTCCTCGTCCCCATCATTCTCCCTGATCTGCCCACCAAATGACTCTGACAGAAAAGGAAAACAACCTAGACTGGGACTGATTGTTCTGGAGGAATCTAGACCAACTTCTATTGATTGCTGCCTCCCTTTCTAATTGTATACAACCCATCCCTTTACAGTTGTGCTCTGGGAATTAAAGTCAAACTCCTTGGCCTATAGTTTGACGAATCTCTCTCCCTGTTTTATCACTTGTATCTCCCATTCTCTTCTCTCTCATCTCCACTTACACTACCCCTATTACAGACCCACCAGCCTGGACTGCTGCAGTAGTCTATCCATAGATCTCCTGACTCCTAGCCTCTTGTGCCCTCTCTACTCCATCTTTGGTTCTATGGCCAGACCAATCTTCCTAATGAAGAGATCTTGTCATGTTGCCCTTCTCCTTAAAACTCTTCAATAGTTGCTTTGGCACAAGTGCAAGGCAACAGTGCAGGATGAGGCTGGCAGAATCAGGGGGCACCATCCTCGAATGACAGATGGAGGGATTTGGACCTTCTCCTGGTGGCAATGTCAAGGCTTTTGATGGGGGAAGTCATATGTGCAGATGTGGGTATGAGGAAGATTACAGCTGGGAAGGATGGATAAGAGTTCACATCTGGAGAGTTGTTTCCAGTTCTAGGTATCACATTTTAGGAAGACTGCTGACAAGCTGGAGCAGATATAGAGGAGGGCAACCAGGAGAGCAAAGCACTGGAGATCAGCCTGGGCATGGATTGGGTGAAGGGATTGGGAGGTACATAGTGGAGGAGACAGTGTGGCACAAAAGACAGGGAGCCAGCCTCAAAGCCAGGCAGACCTGGGTTTAGGTCAAGTCTCTGACACATACTGGGATGTGGGACCCTGGCAAATACTCAGTGCTCTATGCAACTCTCAAGACTAAGAAGGTCCCGATTGCCACACTCAGTGAAAAAAAAAAA
>JAQQSW010018261.1:0-11284 GCA_028646575.1 Pseudocheirus occidentalis | reverse complement strand
AGTATCTGTATCAGCAAGCACCCTAGCATACCCAGGGTGGCTGCTAGCACAGGTTCTTAGATCTGCTTTTCTAAAGGAAAGCAACTCAAAATGGGTTAACAGTCTCACTTTAATGAATCAATCAAATATCATTTACCTAGTTCAGGGGGAAAAGTCAGCACCCTGAACTTCAGCGAATACAAACACAAATTATAAACAGAAGTCACAAGCAGACAGAGAAGCAGATCAGTAGACAGGCTTCCAGTGATCTGACCATTACATCCATACCTATTCAGTTACCAGAGAGGGAAGCACCAAGATCTGGGTTTTTCAAAGCCGGGGGGCTCATTGGCTTCCCAGAGTCTCATCTGGCCAAATCACACAACTCTTGTCAAAGTGAACCCCCAAGCAAAACCTCACATCAGGGTGTATATATAGCCTTCTCCTGGATCAGAGAATATCACAACCCTCTTGACCCACTGCCCAATAACAAAGCAACAAGGCGCAGGCATTCCCAAAAAACAAGCTTTCCACCACAGGCTCCATGTGACCACATTCAGCCTATTAGTGGGCAGAGTATACTTTCAAATCAGGGAAGGTTCCCAGAGCCATCCAAACCAAGGGCGTAAGGGCAGGGAAGATCTTAAGATTCCCGTAACAGTATCCTCTAAATATTAATTGTTTCTTGCTTTCTTTTATTTTTGCCTCTGAAAGGAGGTGAGAGAATCTTCCCTTCTTTCCAATGGTGACTTCGTAGTTAAATGTTTACCTAGTGCCAAACTACCTCATAGTACTTGATATCATAGATGAGATCCTCTATAACCACCTTGTTAGCTGACATTGAATAAGTCAGGAACCATTGCAATCCCTTACTCTTGTGCTCCTTGACTGGTTTTTATACTCAAAGATCCCAAAGTGTTGATTTGGAGGTGGAAGTAATAGATAGCATCCTGTTATTCAATAATCATCATCCTGGTACTCTCCTAGAAGGAAAGCATCACCAGAGATGGAATGTTTTTCTTGTTAAAAAAAAAAAAAGAGATCTGGGACGCTTCCCTATCTGGAGAGCTTCCCTATCTTCCCCCAATTTAGACACAGATCTGTAGATCTAAAGTATGCCATTCTAGACTGCCCCACACATCTCAGATTAATCCTAAAGAATATCCTTTAATAAAGCTCTTTTGGAAATAGAAATTTTGTTTTTGAATTTCTTTCTTTTCTTCTTCCCCACTGTAAAAAATGGGTTATTACATAATCATAGTAGCATAGATTTAGTTATGAAAGAAACCTTTGAGGCCAACCATTCCAATCCCCTTATTTTACAGATAAGGAAACTTAGGGCTAGACAAGTAAAGTGATTTCCCCAGAGTCATTTGTAGTAATAGTAAGCATCTATTATTTGCCAGGCACTGTACTAAGCACTGGAGATAAAAAGAAAAAATAAGAGAGATGCTTCCTTCGAGGAATTTACAATCCAGTGGGAGAGACAATTTACAAATAAGCTATATACAAGATAAATAGGAAATAAGCAACAGCATGAAGGTGCTAGAATTAAGAGATGGTGGGAAAGGCTTCCTGTAGAAGGTGGGATTTAAGCAGTACTTGACTGAAGTCAAGGAATCCAGGAGAGTGAGATAAGGAAGTAGAACATTGTAGTTTTGGAGATAGCCAGTGATAGCCAACTGAAGTTGAGAGACAAGAGTGTCTGTGGCAGGAACAGCCAGGGGTCCATTGTCACTGGATTGAAGAGATTTGGGGACTGGGAGGGAAGGAAGGTAAGGTGTAAAAAGACTGCAAAGGTAGGTGAGGAGACTAGGTTATGAAGGACTTTGAATGCTAGACAGAGGAATTATAATTTTGTAATTGATCCTGGAAGTCGTAGGGAGTTACTGTAGTTCATTGAGAGACTTTGGTCCCAAGCCTCAAGGACTCCAAAATTAACTCAAAAATTTTGTGCCTAAAATTGCATTAAGCATTGTCATCCAGTGCAGTCATAGTCTGTGGGAGATGGGGTTGAAATGAGGGTGGGAACAATAGGAGTGGTAGGCTGATGAGTTGATATTTAGTTTTTTGTTGGTTTTTGTTTTCATTAAAATTTGCTTTCTAGTGACCTCTTTCAGTTTTCCTTTTCCTGAACTATTGAATTTGAATATTCTTGTTATTTGAGGAAGAGCTTCACCCCAGGTTACCTTTTCCTTACTCTGTCATCTTAGTTTTCAACTTCATGACATTTGTTTTATTCTAGTATGTTGCTCACAATGGTGTTAACCTCTATTAAAGTACTATTTAAAAAAAATTTCTAAGAGGACATCACTATATGTCCTTTTTTTCAACTAGAGATAATTTTAAAAATTAATAATGTGATTTTGAATGCCAAATTTTGAATGGAGGCTTTAAATTCTCAAGAATTCAAGTTTTTCAAGTCTAAGACATAATGCTTACTGTTTCACTCTTTCTGTCATTAAATTTAGTGGTAATACTTATTACTATTATTTTTCCAACATAGTATTCCTTTTTTTTTTCTTACTATGTGTCCTGCCCTCCAATTGTAATTTACTGTGTTACTTAAGGATATTTGTTTTAGAAAAGAAATATTTTCTGACATCTTTTTTACTTTTATGATAACAATGAGTAACAAGTAATTCTGTGCAGCTAATAAAATGACCCATTAAATTGACTTACACCTGTGTTGTAGTTGATTTTTTTCCCCCTTCTTGTATACATAGGAAATCTTTGGAACTTATTTATGTTTTCAAGACACAGCTGGCTCTGAAACTGCTACAATGCCTGCGAGTAACAGATGCGCCTCATTTTTATGGACTACCTTCCCTGGAGAGAACATTACAAGGAATGGTTCATCTCACAGCAGTCTCAGGATGGAGTTCTCATTCTACTATAACTGAGCCATTTTCTATTTGTACAAAATACTTGTCAGGTCTTCTTGAGGTAAATATATTTCCTGTTACTTTTGTAATTGTTGTTAATAACATATATATTTTTTATATTTCTTGTAGGTTTATTAATTTTTGAAAACTTTTACAATAGCTACATGTGTTTGATAGTTTTTCTGATGACTTTTACATGTGGGCACTAGGATTCTGAATTTAGTTTTTTTAAATCAAGATTAATTTAATCAGGATTGCACATTAATTAGTTGCAGATGAGAATGAGAACAAACATCTATAATAGATATAACCCATTTCAATTATCATACAGAGATAATCTGTATCTTTCCCATTTAAAAACACTTAAATTTTAGGATTCTTTTCCTTATTTTTTAATATAGTGTTTAGTGAACAATTAGTTGCCTTTTAAAATAAGTAATTGTATAAATGTTGATACTTTAGTTGAATAGACATTCAGCCTTTAGCTTAATTTATTGAATATGATTTAAGTGAAGGAGAAAAAGAGTTTGACCACCAGATTGGTTTCAAGTTTGTGTTATTATTTTGTTGAATTCATTGTTATCTAATCTTTCATTTAAAGTCTAGCCTGCAATATTTTGCTCTTGAACCCAATAATGTTTTTGTTACTTCTTCGGTACATGAAGCATGTTCTATTTTTTCTAGAATTTTTTTATTAACACAAACTCTTGTGTTAGTCAATGAAAATAATCCCTAAAACAGCTTGACTTATAATGGCTTTAAATTTTGTTTGCTTAGAAATGCTTAGGGAAGAACATTAGTAAATAGAAGAATTTCTAAGTTGCTTTGGGGTTCAATTTCAAGTTCAAATATATTTCTTATTAAGTTTTATTCCAAATCTCTTTGGATGATTTCTGACAGAAACAGGAGATACCAAGTTGATAAGTATCCAAATAGAGGGAAAAAATGTAATCTTGTTTTGGTCACACATGTTGGAAACCATGATTATAGAACATTCAGTATAGCATTTCACATTAAAAATGATTGTGACTGAGCTTTGAGGAATCTAGTGCGATTAGTTACAGTCAAAAGATCCTATACTTCTCCTTAAAACAGAACATTCACATTTCTGTTGCACTTTAAGGCTTATATGGAACTTTTCTCAGAAAAATCATTTAAGGTATGTTGTGTAAGTATTATTATCCTGATTTTAGAGATGGGGAGACTGGTCTTGTTACAGGTGAAGTGTTTTTCCAAAGGTCATACCTAGTTATAAGTACTGACACATCAGTTATGTGGAGAGTTGGATTTAGACTCCTTATCTGGGTTAATATCAGCCTTGTTTCCTTTGTAACCTTGTGCATTTTACTTTAACTTTTCTAGTACCTAGTCATTAATCAACAAAATGAAAACATTGGACTACAAGGTGCTGGATGGCACAGAGGATACTGTGCTGTACCTGGTATCAAGAAGGTCTGAGTTAGAATTGAGCCTCAGATGCTTACTAGCTCTGTTACCTTAGGCAAGTCACTTCTCTGTCTGTTTCCTCATCTAAAACATGGAAATAACAATCATCATAATAATAACACCTACCTTGCAGGATTTTTATGAGGATAAAATGAGATAATATTTGAAAAGCACTTTGAAAACCTCAGTTTTACATAATTGCCAGCTGTTATTATTAGATGATCTCCAAGGTCCCCTCAAACTTTAAAATCTTTGTCTTTATGATATGCCCAGGGTCAACGAACTAGGAATTGTTGTAGCTTGTTTTTAAATGTGCATCTCTTTATTCCCAGGCTAGCGCTGTTTGTATCTCTTCACCTTGTTAAAAATATAATGAAAGGTCATATTTATACATTACTTTGCACTTTGAAAAACACTTTACTTCTGACAACATTGTGATGTGGGTAGTGAGTGTTATTTTATCAGGTGAGACTTCTAGAGAGTTGAAGTCACTTATAAAATATCATGTGGCTAGTAAGTAGAGAAGCCAACATTTGAACCTATATCTCCTGATTTAAGTCCAATATTCTTTCAGTCACCTGTAGTTCAATTTTTCTGATATCTAAATGACATTTAATGTATGTCCAGTTAAATAGCTATTTGTTTAAATAATTAATTGATGTTACATGATTTTAACTAAAATAAAAATCAGGTTGAAGGTATGAGACTTAAGCAATGTGACAAATATATTTTAAATCACAATATCATTAATTTTCCCAAGATTTTTATGAGAGGAGGTCACCATGCATCTTTTGCCCAAATTTTAAAAGTACATTTCAGAAGAATATTCTCTCTTTAAGTGGTCAGGATTTAATTCGTTGACATGAGTACAATTTTGTTTTCTTATCTTTTATGCCACTCAAAGTAAAGCTACCATGAGATTGTTTTATATTTGATTTTCAGGTCATTTCTTCCTTCTATGTGGAGCGAGGAGGCACTGCTATGTCCTTCATGGGAAAGGGTGTCACGAAGAGCACAGTTCTTTGCTTGTTACATTTGTCCCACGAGATGATGAATCAGGCCAATATCTTGGTGAGAGCCCTCAAAGCTGTCCTTAGCTTGTCGTCTGGATAGTTTGTTTGAAAAACAGAAATGCTGTAAGAGTTCTGGTAGTCAATTCTTATATGAAAACAATCTCTCTATCCTTTTCACTTTTATAAAGCAAAGTTATTTTCAGTTAAGATATTATTTAGAATTTTATAAATGCTTAAATAAACATGGGTTTCATTTAAGTTTAATTTTTGGAAAGTAATAACTGCATTCAATATATCTGGAAAAATGTACTTGTAATTTTAATTATAAATCTGAGTGCCTAGTTTTTAAAAAAATATTTGATTCAAATGACTTTTTAATTGTTTATTTACTTTTTTGTTATTTTTAAAAGTGGAATTATTCTACATTCTCTACTTCATTGTTGGACACTTTGAAAATTAAGATTCATTAAAGCTTATTTTTCCTTTTTTTTTTTTAAATGTAGGATTGGATTTCAATGTGGTCTTTGCCTTATGGTAGTAACAGTCAGGAACAAAATCTTACCCAACAAGGACTGGCTTGGTTGATTCCATTATGGGTTGATAGGGATCCAGAGGTTAGTATAAAACTCAAATTTCTGTTTTTATGGGGTTTTTTCGTTTATCATGTGTGAAGACATAAAAATAAAAAAACATTTCAAATGCAGAAATACATTAGTGACTTTACTTAAATACATACACACAGACACAGAGACACACAGAGACACACACATACACGCCTTATTTTGGTTATTATGGCTCAGAGTGAGAGTAAATAGCAGTTGTTTATGCTTTAGCCAGAAACCCTGAGTGTCCTCCCTTCTTGATTTTGTTTTTGTTTTTTCACTAATTACAACATCACATTCTTTGCCTCATTAAGCTAAAGGGATCACACAGTCCTAGGGAAACCCCAATATGCAACCTAATTAATAGCATTCCTTACTAATAAACATTTTCTCCATTTGGAGACTCAGCTTCATACTGAAGTTACTGTCATTCTATTCCTACTCCTGCTTCCATGACTATTTCTTCTTGGTTGTTGCTGTTCTATGGGAATATTTTCCTCTCTAGTCCCTTTCCCAAAATATTTGTTCCTTTTCTTGGAGTCCTGGTCTGTGTTGGATGGTATTTAGGAAGAGTGACACACCAATCCTCTGTTGATGAAGCTGTGAATTACTTCAGCCTTTCTGATAAACAGCTGGAAATTATCAGAAAAAAGTGGCTAAAATAGCAGTTTGATCCAGAGATCAAAGCATCTACCCAAAGAAGGTCAAAGATAGAACATTTTCCTAAATATTAAGTTGTTCATAGAAGCACTTTTTTGTGGTGGCAACGAAGTGCTAACTAAAGAGAAAATTGATAAATTGTGGTAAATTAATGTAAAGAAATATTATTGCACCTTATGAAGGGAAATCAAAGAAACATAAGAAAACATGATTTGATGTCAAGAAGCAAAGCAGGGAACACAAGTACAATGACAACAATATAAATGAAAAAGAACAGTAAAAGAGAGTGACTATAAAATCATAAAATCAAAAAAACGTGAAAACCTTGACCTTAGAAGAGGGTTTAGAAAATATATATCTCCCTTCTTTCACTAGAGGTAGGCTGTGGAATGTTTGCATGTACTATTTAACACATTTGATGAGTCAGCTGATTTTACTAAATTTTATTTTTCTAAAAAAAATCTTTGACACAAAGGGAAGGCTCATTTGTTAGGGGAGATGAGGAGATATTATCAGATTTTAATTTGATATCAGAATAGAGGAATAAGTAAATTTTTTTTTGATTTTAGAAGTAAAGATAATACCCAGCTTTAAAAATCAAAGCATCTAAATTTTATTTATAAATTATTTGGAAAAAGTCTTATGTAAGTAATGTTTTTAGTGAAACAAATTTCATTTCAACATTATCTGGAGATATGATGTTTATAATTTATAACATATTAAAGCATTATAAAAAAATTTATAATTTTTAAAATTATTTCAATATGAAAATTTACACCTTCATAGCATTTCTAAAACAATTATGTCACACAGCATAGTGTTAGTAGTAAAAGAAGGTATACTTTTACTTTTCTCCTTTTGTTGCTTTTTTTTTTTTGTATTAGAAAGTTGTAGTATTCATCCATTGCTGATAATGCTAGATTTTGGTTTTAGATATATACTTTTAATCATATTTTTAAAAGATTCTTCTGTGACCATGCTTTGTAGAGTTTCTGGTATAAATTATTGTTGTACTTTGTCAAATTATTTTTCTATATCTGTTGATATAATCAGATAGTTTGGGATTTCAAAATGATTATGAATTGTGTTAATTATTTGCAAGGATGTTGAAGTATTCTTAAAAATCAATGCCAGAGTGCCTTTAAAACTGTGGCCTGTAGCATGAATTTCTTTTCTTTATATTTGTTCAATCTTACTATTCTTTCTTGCTTCATTCTCCTAGGTGCTTTTCTGTATGACATGTACTGAAATGGTTAATAAACAATAATAGACTCCTTCATGATTCTTGGAAAAACATAATCCATTAGTCAGCTTGTGAAAGTTGCTTTTAGTTATTTATTTTTGTCTAGGTAGCAAGCAGCCTAGTAATCATTTAACATATATTCTTAAATAATGATTTCATTTACATTTTCTAGTTTCAGTTAGTCAGGAAACATTTATTAAGTGCCTACTATCTGTCAAGCACTGTGCTAAGTTCTGGGGATATAGTTACAAAAAGAAAAAAAAATGCATTCTCTATCTTCAAGGATCTTACAGTCTCAGTCACGAAAGCAATACACAACAGGAAGCTGAAAGGGAGGGAGTAACCAGCCTGCAGATGTTATGGAGAAGTCCAAAAGAATGCAACCGGATGGGAACTGCAGAGAGGCCTGGTCTATGCTTTCACCTTAAATGGAGGATTTTAGAGGAATTTTCACTTTGGCCTCCACTTAGAGGAATCCCAAGAGCAGATGGTACTGATGATGTGTGAATGCCAAGGCTGATAATGATCTTGCAGGATGAGGAGGTTCCTGAAAGTGAAAGCATGGTGGAAAAGTCCAAACGAGCAACTTTTGATTGTGTTAGAATACTTGAATCAGGTTCATAATTGTTCTATTTGAAATACCTTAAAACCTGTAGAAATGGATAAAAATGTAAGATTGTTTAGTTTGACACATTTTTATTTTATTAAATAGGTGAGGTTCACTTCCCTGGCAATAGGAGCAACTCTGACTTCTGATAAAGATGGATGTGTTGCCTTAGCCAACAGTTGTCAAAACATTTCTGGTGGACTTTGGGCCATGGTGGTGAATATTCTTCTGGATCATTCAGAATGTAGTATGGTTCGCAGAGAGGTATGTCACATTTTTTATTCATTTATTTCATTTGAAAGTTTTTTAATTTATTAATTTAATCTTATATACAACTCACAAAATGGACATTTTTGTCTTTTTCTCTTTGAAACATTTAAAATTTTGTTTTATGTGGTGTAATTCTTGGTGCTTTGTACTTTTTATAAGTCACAGTTGAAGTAACATTTTCTGATATTTTAATAACTGCTATTTAATGCACATTAGAGACTACTGCTCCTTCCTGGATCACTGCCTTGTTGTGGTAGAGGGGCTTGTGTAGCTTAATGAAATATGAGCTATTCCATAGCTTGGTTATGAAAGATGGGCAGGTCAGAGTGGAGAGTCCTGACAAAAGGGGATCCAGTGGAGAAGGAAATGGCAAACCACTTGAATATCTTTGCCAAGAAAACTCCAGAAAGAATATTAAAATTATTAAAGAGATGATATCAGAAGATGAGCTCTCAGGTCAGAAGGTGCTAATGGGGAAAAGTGGAGCTTAACTACTAGTAGCTGTAGTACCAATAAAGTGACTAGGCCAAAACCCAAGGCTCAACTGTGGATGCTTCTGGTGATGAAAAGAAAGTCTGATACTATAAAGATCAATATTGCATAGGAACCTGGAATGTAAGATCTATGAACCAAGGTATCTGAATGTGGTCAAACAAGAGACTGAAAGATTAAACATCAACATCTTAGCATTTTACATAAGATTTTCCATAATTCTCTTTATTCATCATGTCCATCTTTTTCTTACAGCACAATAATATAGCATTATATTTATGCATAAAAAGTTTTTTAGTTATTCCTCTGTCAGTGGGCAGTCTGCATTGTTTCTGGTTCTTTGCTGCCATCAGAAATGTTACTATAAATGTTACTGTATTAGGAGACTTTCTTTTTTTAATCAGTGATCTCCTTGAGGTATATGCCTAGTAGTAAAATCTCTTTGTTGAAATGGTTTTACCAAACTATATAATCATACAAGATCTATTCAAAACTAGCACTGGGTGTGATAATATATTTAAACAGATCTAAGATTATTTATTTTTTGATGCTTTTTTTACACCCTATTTTCAGTAAAATATTTATAATTAAAAAAATTACTTAGCCATTGTTTACTGTTCAATAAAATGATCTATTTCATATATTTATGGTATTAGTCTTGGAAGGGTTATTAGTCCAGCCCCTTTACAGCTGATAAAACTGAGAGGTTAAGTGAATTAATGATCACACAGATAATTATTGTCAGGATCCAGACAAGAGAGTGGTTTTCTTAATTCTCAGTCCAACAATTTCTTCAGTATAACAGGTTACTTTTTATGACTTTTATTTGTTTAAAAACAAATTTTGGGGGAGCAAAAACTAATGGCATTTTTTTTTTACTAATACTAATGTCTTCTTTATATTGTTTGTTTTCAGTTTATCCTTTGTATATCTTGTTTGTATATAATTGTTTACATACTTTCTCCTTCTTTAGACACTGAGCTCCTTGAGGGCAGGGTCTGTTTTTTGTCTTTCATTGTATCCCCAGTGACACAGTGCCTGACAGTGCCTGACACATGCTGTTGTTATTGTTCAGTCTTTAAGTTGTATTGGACTCTTTGTAACCCTGTATAAGGTTTTCTTGGTATAGATCCTGTGATGATTCTGTGAACCCAATTATAGTTATGCCTATATCCAGTCAGTCAATTATCTAGCACTTATTAAGCTCCTACTATGTTTCAGGCAGAGGATCTAAATCCAAGACCTCAGAGATCACCTAGTTCAACCATCTCATTACGTAGCTGTTAACGCTCAGGCCCTGAGAAGTTAATTGGCTTGTTCAAGGTCAGACAGGAACTGACATTTGAATCCCAATTCCTCTGATCCCAAATCCAGCATTCTTTCCACTACACCAAGCTACTTCCCTATGTAGGTGTCAGCTTGTATTCAAGTCCCATTTTTTCTGATTCTAAATCTAGCTGATATTCCACTAAAACCAGGAATACTTCATTAAAGAAAAAATTCCATTCCTCTTGCAGATATTATTTTTTTTAGAAATTTTTGTCCATTCTGGAAAGTAAAAGTTGTGAGATATTTTTATGTCTGCCTGCCTATCTATCTATCCATCCATCCATCCATCCGTCTGTCTGCCTGTCTCTTCGTTTTTATAGTTGTTCTGAGCCAGCCATGGAATTAGAATGAAATGGGACACTAATAGATCATTTAACTTTTAGCTATAGGAGATTTGGCTTATTTATACTAAAGTATTTAGTAATGATTCAGCATTGGTCCAGATGGTGCACGCCCCCAAATTTCCTCATTTGCCATGGTGACATAGAGAAATATGTCAAGAATGAGGAGCCTCAGTTTCTTATATCTTGATATTTTTCACTTAGGCAACCAGGAAACTCTATCAACTGGTTGAGCTTTAGTCGTTTGGACCAATTAAGTCTCAGGAACAGTTTCCTTGCCTTTTAGTGAAAAAGCTAGCCTAACTTATGTGTAATATATGTTATTCTTTTTTTTTTGAGGGCAATTGGGGTTAAGTGACTTACCCAAGGTCACATGGCTAGTTTTTGTGTTAAGTGTCTGAGCCTGGATTTGAACTC
>JAQQSW010018260.1:0-11285 GCA_028646575.1 Pseudocheirus occidentalis | reverse complement strand
CTTGGTCCCCCTATGATCTGCAGGCCAAGAGCTCTGAAGCAAATATGCATGGCAGCTGCACAGACAGCCACTGCGTCTCCACTGCTTCTCGTTCTAGGGGCAGAGGCTGGACTGCACTCCATCCCCCCCAGTTCCAACAGAGATCCACACTGACATTTTACTTTGTCTTTGGCATTTATAGGTTGATATTTCTGGAAACCACCACAGCTGCTGGTGATCCACTCTCCCAAAGTCCTCTTCACCTGCTGCTGGTCAGGGCAGCCCTGGGGCTAAAACCCATGAGCTCAGGAGGGTCTGTGCTTGGCTCTCAGCACCCTGTGATGAACCCTTCCTGTCCACCTGCTGGGCTCCCTTCAGTGGGAGATTTGTTTCTCTCTGTCACTTTGTGAGTTCTGTAGCTCTAAAATTTGTTTAGAGCCATGTTTTATAGATATTTGAGGTGGTTATGGGGGAGGTCATGGAGTTTTCTTGCTTCTACGCCACCCTCCTAGTCTAACTTCTTAATTCTACAGATGAGAGAATTGAGACCTAAAGAAGTGAAGTGAATTGCTTAAGGCAAATCTTACCCAGGCAGGAAGTAGCTAAACTGGAATTTGAACCAATGGCTTCAAATTCCCAAATAAGGCTTTTGCCACCATGCCACAGTTGACCAACAACCTTCAAGAAAGAGTGGTAATCTAGTGATGTCTTAATGAAAAATGGTTTAATATCTTATCCTACTAAAAACAAAAATCAAAGGACAACACAGTCAATATTTTCATAGGGTGTTATGTTTGAGTTCTCAAAACATGCCATTATGGTTATTGGGAAGTATTTCCAAAAGATGCCTTATTAAAAGTTTAGCCAAAGCTCTCTCTGAAAAACCTTCTCAAAATAGACTCAGACATTCATATTAATAATGGCTTATGCTTACATAACTTACAAAGTGCTTTACATAATTTATTTCCTTTTATCCTTACAATAGCTATGAGAGGGAGTGCCATTATTATTCTCTTTTATGGATGAGAAAACTGAGAGTCAGAGAGGTTAAATGGTTTACTCAGGACGACATAATGCCTGAGGCAGAATTTGAACCGAAGGTTTATCTCATTTCAAGTGCTGTACTTCTGTCCATTCTGCCACATAACTTCTACTGATCACTTGTAGCAAGCCTTAGGACAATCCCTTTGTCATTTCATGGATACCATGAAGCACATTACCAATATACCACCCACTTGGGCAAAGGACACACAGTTACACATCATATTTATGGGTTGGTATACCTGCGAAGAGACACAAAGAGATGCTTGTTCCTAGGAGGTTCTCTGGAGACCCAGATGATACAGAGGATCGCCTGCATCTTATTTGCATTCTATGAACAATCTCATGATGCATCAAAGCTGGTCAGTCTGATTGGATTTCTTGGTCCTGGGGGTGCAATGACTTCAGTAGCGAAGTGCTTGGTGCTGTCCACCACTCAAGTGCTGAACTAGCCATTGCCATTCAGCTTCACCACAGGTGTTATTGATGGGTTAGTTAATAGCAGAAACAACATAGGAATGATGTGAAAGGACCAGTTTCTAAGATACACACAACACTCTAAGTTGGTTTCCAAGTTCCAATCTTGAACAATGCCTTCTTACCTGAGAACTCCTTTTTATGTTTGGGGTTCTCAGACTACCTGTAGTCTTGATGGGACAGGGTCTCAGGATTCCATAGCAGAAATATTGTCTCAGCAAGACTTTTCTTTTTAATCACATACTCAGTACTGACTGCCACCTTATCTGGAGGTACCAAGCATAGATACAGCATAAGATTTCTTGTGGGAGAGAAAACACACATTGGCCACCTTCCCAAGGGGCTACATACTAGGAGAGATAGATTCAGATGCTCCCACAGTAGGGCAGATTTCCAAGATCCTCAGTAGCAAAGCTGTGCCCTTTGTGAATAAAGCCCAGAGAGTCACCTGGGCATGGGTTGCTGTCTGAGAGCAAAGGAATATATTACAAGATTCCACCATTGCATCCAGTCCATTACTACTAAGTGGAAGCTTTACTCCTCTTTCTCCCCAAATATTCCATTTGTACCACCCTGTAGGTCCATCCTGGCAACATAATACAGCTCAGCTCTGAATTGGCTCAATAAAGAGGAAAAGAGAGGGGGCAGGGAAATTTTTTTTTAAAAATCAGTTTGCGTCATAGCCTAAGTGGGCAGCTTTTTTTTTGGCTCCGTCAGCAACCATCTTTGGCACAGCCACATGCATAGGGACACATGGGAACCAACAAGGAGTTGGTCATCCATATTCTTTGGGAAGGGGACTTAGCAAGTCACCCACCAAAGGGCAAAGGTATATGCTTAGCTCTATCAACCTTGCTACAAATCTTAAATTCTTCTCCCTCCAAACAAACACATTCTCAGTTTCCTAGGGTCAAATAAGATAATATCTGTAAAGTGCTTAACACAGTACCTGTAGGTGCTTAGTAAAGGCTTATTCCCTCCCTTTCAAGGAGCATAAAATTGTTGAACCCCTTTCCTACAGAGGGACAATTTGGATCATTTAGCTTCAGAATCTATCATGGGCAAGGAGGTTTGTACCCATCTAGGAGGGCTTTATGAGTTGTAAATTGAGAGCCTTGAGAGCAATTAAGCATTTAAATTAAAACTATGTGTAAATTCAACAGCTGGCAAGTGTTATCAATTGCAAGCTATAGACCACCTGCTAAGCAAAATCTGCCTACAAAGTGAAGGAAATAGATGGAATGGGGAAGGGGGCAGGAGAAGAAGCATCTGACTTTGTAATATAATGCATCAATTCAGAAAGGGTGTGCATCCACAGCACCTATCAGATGCTTCCAAAAGTGGAGCATTTCCTTTAGGAACGGTTTACTGGACAAAGAATTTGTCAGGCAATTTAAAATGTGCTTAATGTACAATTTCATTACACTCTCAGTTAATGTTCCTGGAATTGTTTCCAAGAGGACATGACCTTGAGGAGTGAGGTGCATTTATCTTACAGTCACTTTCTAGTGTCGAAAAATGTATAATGAAGATTTGGAAGCCTATATTTATATGGATGGATAGATATTTACAGAAAGTACCAAAGAATAGATTACTGGCAGGCTTGGGGCTGGGGGAAGGGTTGGAAGAGACACATTATGGTCCTCTTTTTCCTCTTTGGTCTGTGCTGCTTTTCCCTTAGCTATTTCTTCCCTCCCCTTTGAAATTTGCCAACCTCCTGTCAATTCTCTTTGGGTTTGGGTCATTGGAGGTGGTAGACTTCCTTATCTCTGATTGCCTAATTGATTAAGTATTAATGGATTAATGTGCTACTGGTATTTGGATACTTAAGAAAACTTAAGAAATGTGAAATCCCTGATGGATTTGGGACCAGAGAAATTGGAATAAAGCCCTACTACTTGAATAAGTCACTGATTTGTTTGGCTATATTTTGACCTCCGGGCTCTATGTTATTGTCTGGGTGGGGGAAGGGCTCTACTTATGGAGTAATTTCTACTAGTAAAATTAAGACTAAGTTACAGAATAAGGCTTGGCTTTTTATCACTCATTACAAAACAGAAACTGCATGTGCATTTCCATTTCTATTAAGTATGGATTATTGTAACCATTTGCCTTTTTGTTTTACAAATAATTTTTATTTATATCTTGGTTTTGTGTTATTTCAGTCATGTCTGAGCCTTTGTGATCTCATTTGAGGTCTTCTTGGCAAAGATACTGGAATGGTTTGCCATTTTCTTCTCCAGCTCATTTTATAGATGAGGAAAGAGAGGTAAACAGGATTAAGTGACTTGTTTAGGGTCACTCAGCTAGTAAGTGTCAGAGACTGGATCTGAATTCAGGTCTTCTTGAGTCCAAGGCTGGCACTCTCCTCTGCATCACCTAGCTGCTTGTTTTTAAGATCATCTATATTTCCTACTACATACTTTCCCTTCCCCCATCCCAGATAAAATATATTATAATCAAAAATTAAAAAGAGTAAAAAAAAGGGCGGCTAGGTGGTGCAGTGAATAGAGCACCAGCCTTGGAGTCAGGAGGACCTGAGTTTAAATCCAGCCTCAGACACTTAACATAAAAACTAGCCATGTGACCTTGGGCAAGTCACTTAACCCCAATTGCCCTCCAAAAAGCAAAAAAAAAGAGTAAAAAAAGAAAAAGTTCAGCAAAACTAATCAAATTATCAAAAATATTTGTCCTTATGTGCACTGCAGTGCAGCGCAGTGCTCCACACAGGGTCCCTCACCTCTTCAAAGAAACAGGGGAGGTGACTTTTCATAACTCTTCTTTGTGGCCAAGCTTGATTATTGCAATTTTGTAGCATTCAGTTTTAAGATTATTTTTATCGTGACAGTTATTGCTTTTCCATTTACATTATTATAGTCAAATCATCTGGTTCTGCTTATTTCACTTGTATCAGTTTGTGTATATCCTCCCATACTTCTCTGTATTCATCTTCTCCATTGTTTCTTACAGCACAGTTATATTTGGTTAGCCACTTCCAGACCTTTGCTACTCCACAAAAAAAGGATGCTATAAATATCTTGATGTATGTGGTAGTTATTGGCCTTCTTAGTCCTCTTTGTTTCCATATTAAGATTTAAGTTTTCTCTGACACATAGTCTTGTAAACTCATACTTTGCATGCTAAAAATTCAACATTTTCCTATCTGCAACTTTTTCAAGAAGTTGAGAAGCCCTTCCCCCCTAAAGTAATGATAGCTTCTTCAAAGTTATTCTCACAATAATTATTAGTACCTGAACCGGGCAGATTGTTTATCCTGAGATAACAGTAGCTTCCCAAGGTCACTGAACATGTCTCATCCTTATGTTAATTATGAGAAACTGCCTAGTGATAGGTTCCCTTCCAAGAAAATAGTCGCCCTTTTCTGAGGACACTGAGGGTTTAGAATTTTGCTTCAAAAACCAATCATGAATACAGAAGTTTGTCCATGAATCTGAACCTTGATCAATTAGCACTCTCAAATCTTCACCCACACTTTGCTAATAAACTATATCAGAAACAGACCATTTCCCCACTCTAAAACATCACGAGTAATCTGGTCTTTCATCTCATTACTGCCAAATACTTAGGATTCTTACATAGATATTGGTGCTTATATTGGCACGTCAGTGGTTGTTGGCAGACCAAGAATGTTACAGGTCTGTAAGAGAATGTCCTTCATCTAAAAACACCCAAAGGACCCTTGGAAGCTTTCACATTTCCCATATTAAGTATCCAACCAATACCCCATTGGTTGTAATATACCCTTCAATAAACTCTGTTAGAACTTACATGATGTGTGCATTTGATTTGGCTTTCACCTTTCGGTGGTGCAGTGTAAACTTTGCCATATAAATATCTATTTGTTTAGCCTTAACCTGTGTCTTGACCTCCAGTTTCACATCTTTAACTGCTTCTCAGACATTTGGAACTAAAATTCCATAGATAAACTCAACATGTCTAAAATTAAACTGAATGTGTTGCCCCCAAACTTAAGCCTCTTCCCTTCTTCCCTTTTACTGTGGAGGATGCCACTGTTGTTTCAGACCCCAGGCTCACAATCCAGGTGTCTTCCTTCACTCCTCACTCTCGTTCCCTTCCCCATCCAGTCAGTTGCCAAGTCTTGTCCCTTCTACCTTCTCAATATCTCTCCTACGTGTCCTCTTCTTTCCTCCGCCATTACCAACATCCTGGTACAGGCATTCAACACCTCACATCTGAACTATCTCAATAGCCTACTTGTGGGCTACTCTCCTTAATCACACAAACCACTAGCATTCCTTTGGAGGAAAAGTAACAGAGGGAGAAAGGACAGTGTTAAGTTACTTACCCTCCTCTATCCTACCAGGCACACACTGTTGGAAATGAAAAGCCAGAGGTGTCTAGACAAAAGTATGTTCTTTCACTTTTCTTCATTGCTCACCCCATTCTGGTATACGCCATTAGAAGAACAGTAGTATAGGTGGCTAGCTGGTGCAGTAAATAGAGCACCAGCCCTGGAGTCAGGAGGACCTGAATTCAAATCTGGCCTCAGACACGTAACACAAAACTAGCCATGTAACCTTGAGCAAGTCACTTAACTTCAATTACCCTACCTTCTCCCCTCCAAAAAGAAAAAAAAAAGAAAAAAGAAAAAAAGAACACTAACAACAAGGCCAGGAGTCCCCTCACCCCATGCACTTATGGCTATAATGACTATAGAGAGAAAGAAGCTTGGGGGCAAACATGGTAGCGGAGAGCTCCAAACTTCTATGTTCACATGCCTTCGTTTTTGCATATTATCTACACAGATAGCTGGTACAGTGGATAGCTCTCAAGACCTGGATTCAGCAAGACCTAACACAATCCTTCCTCAGACACTTCTTAACTGAGCGACTCTGGACAAGTTACTAAGACTGTTTGCTTCAGTTTTCTCACCTGTAAAATGGATATAATAAAAACACCGACCTCCCAGGGATGTTCTAAGGATGAAAGCATATTTGTAACGTTCTCAGCACATAGTAGGTGCTTAATAAATGTTAGGCATTATTGTTGTTATTCAATCAAATCGCTTCCAAAACATATCACTGTGAGCTCAAGCCCACATAGCCACAGCACAGTCACCCAGTCCGAATCTTTCTCTCAGACCATTTCCACAGCTTGCTTTTTCTCTGCTATATCCACTGCAAACCTCTAAGTGTTAACATAAATATGAACCATTTTTCCTATTCTCCTCTGCTCCTATGCCCCTCAGACTCTCTCCTTCCATGCTCACAGCACTCAAGTCAGTTGTCAATTGCCTCTACCCCGCCCCCCCCCCCCATGCCAGCCAGTCAGCTCTCTGGTTATTTAATGAGGCCCCTAAAGAGGCCCCCACAGACCTGCCAGCAAACCCCCTGCCTGCTCCAGTGAGAGAGCAAGAGCTTATCTTCTCAGGGATGCTGCACACCTGTGTCTGTCTTCCCTGCTCAGCCTCTCAACAACTCAAGCACCTGAAATTCTGGTACATACAGCTTGGCCTACTCTCCTTGACCTTTAGCAGATACCTTTTCTTGGAGGCAGATATAAGTGGAGCTAAGATAAGGCTTCGGCTTTGTTTTTTTAAAGGTCTACCCTGATTCTAATTTGTCAAATTGCTTCTTTTGAACTCCCTAGCTTATTAGACTCCTAGCTGGGAGAGGATTTTAGATATTCAGAGGGCAAGACTTTCCCCCACCCCTCTCTTTAAAAAGCCAATTATTCTCCTTTCTGCAATGTATTTTGAAATATATTTCTTTGGGGGCATTCACATGAAAGGAGCAATGACAAGTTAAAGTGTATCCCTTAGATCTGTGTGCTTAGCAGTCAGAATTAGTAACCAAGACTTGGGAGATGTGAGCTTAGTAGTTTGGTACCTGGGATGCTGTTTTATTCTGAGTTACTTAGTTAACCTCTCTGAGCTGATGAGATGTTTTTTTTGCAGTGAGAAAAACCTTGAAGCAAGGATTATTTTGAACTGGCTTATAGAGGGTATCACTCAAAGCATGTTTTTCCATGCATCAGTACTATCTTTACAAGAGAATTTTCTGAGAGTAAAGGCAAGTGATTGAGTTAAATCTAGTCATATTTTAAAATTCATCTACTCTTGAATTAGACTAGAAAACCCTATGGTAATTGCTTACCTAAGATAAAATTTTGGAAGCTTTGCTAAGCCATTCAAACTCTGATGAGGTTTAAAAAATTTCTTTTGAAAGAACATTTGCATGAAATGAATTGGGGCCATGTTCATGAAAAGGCCATGGACTGAATGAATCAAGCTGAAGCCTTATCATTCCTGAGTTAATAATATTAGCAGTGACAATAATAAGTGGCTAATATCTATCTACCACTTTAGGGTTTGCAAATATTCTACATGTAATCTCTCATTTAGTAATAACTAACACAGCTCTTTATGGTTTACAAAATGTTTTCCCTCTTCTATGTCATTTGGTTTTCACAACAAACCTGGGAGGTGGGTAATATGGATATTATCCCCATTTTACAGATGAGGTACAGGGTGGTTGAACAATGCCCAAGGGTACACAGTAAGCAAGAGAAGCAGAATTTGAAACCAGGTCCTCTGATTCTCTTTCCAGGGCTATTTGCATTGCTCATAGTTAGTCAATAAATATTTATTATGCACTATGTGCTATGCACTGTGCTAAGTGCTAGGGATGCAAAGAAAGGCAAAAATACCAGTCCCTGCTCCCAGGGAGCCCCCAGTCTAATAGAAGAAACAATATGCAAACAAGATATATACAGGATAAACTGGCACTACTCAACAGGGGAATGGCTCTCAAATTAAGAGGCAGCTAGGTGGTGCAGCAAATAGAGCACCGGCCCTGGAGTTAGGAGGACCTGGGTTCAAATCCAGCCTCAGACACTTCACACACACACATGCACACACACACAAAACCTGGCCGTGTGACCTTGGGCAAGTCACTTAACCCCAATTGCCCTCCAAAAAAGGCCAAAAAAAAGAGGCATCAGGAAGAGTTTCATGTAGAAGGTGGGATTTTAGTTGGGACTTGAGGGAATCCAAGAGGGGGAGATGAGGAGGGAGAAAATTCCATGCACAGGGGGCAGCCAATGACAATGACCAGAGCCAAGAGATGGAGGTTCTTGTGAGAGCTAAAGAGCCAGGGGGCTGGTGTCATTGGATTGAAGAGGACATTGGAGTGAATAAGGTATAAGAAGACTAGAAAGGCACAGGGGAATCATGTTGTGAAGGGCTTTGAATGCCAGTGGATTTTGTATTTGATTCTGGAGGTGAGAGGGAGCTACTATTGACATGGTCATAGCTGGTTTCTGGATGTTTCTCACACAGGAGATTCTGCTTTCATCAACCTCGACTTTTCTATCTGTTGTCATTTTCCATGGTGGTGTTTCTTTGTAGAATTTTATGTTGTCATTAGGAATTATGCCAATCATGCGAAGCTTACACATCACCACCATCGACTTCCATTTCTGCTGAAGGATTTGGCAGCTCCTAGCTAAAATTTGGGTGAGCCATGCTCATGATGTAGCTGGATAGATTCACAGGCCAAAGTTTTTGAGAACATTCAATTCATTGCAATGAGGAGAAAAGGGAGTGGGACTGGGATGGAGAAAGAATTGACATAATTTTATGCCCAGGATGAATCATTGAGATAAATAGAAAATGAATGGAAATTTGCCTGGCTTGTTCTTAAAAAGTGCTTCTTTTTGAAACCACCACCAACAAAACTCCAGCCTCCCAATGAGCTATCATAAGCTATTAAAGACAGCTGGCTAGGTTGATGTGTGTTTTTTGAGTCCAGTGTTCTTGGTCTAGATGTTCCCAGGTGGGCGATATGACTATTCCAAGCTTGAACAATTCAGAGGAAATTGGGCTAGGATTTTATTTCTTCTCTTTACCAAACTGGTTATATCAGCCACCTGCATTTGAAGAAAATGTTATACTAGCATCACACTATTTCTAAAAGAATGAATTGTTTGAATAACAGGTTCTGGGTCACAGGAAATGAATATTCACAACCCGAACAGTTGACATTCCAAGTGTAAGTAAATACATGAACTGAGTGTTCCTAAAAGCAAGTAGTGAGTAGACAAATATTTGAATGTTGTTCTGTTTGAAACTTTGGTAATTCGTGGTTCAGAAAGAGACTATAGTAAACTCTGTTACCTAGCATGGCCATGTAGTACAATATTTTGGTAAATCAAACATTGTGAAAGCCATGTTTACTGTGTGTGCATGTATGCGTGTATGCGTGTATGTGCATGTGTGTGCGTGTGTGTGCATGTGTGTGCATGTGTGTGTGTGTGTGTGTGTGTGTGTGTGTGTTTCAAGGAGGGCTAGCACCTCTGGTACAAGAACTTGCAGAGCCCTTTTCAGAGTTGCTTCTCCACCTTTGGTGTCTACCTGAGACCCAGCTCTCACCTGCAGCTCCCAGAAGCTGTAGCATATGCATTAGCTGCACCCTAGTAAGCCATCCCAGCAGATAGGCTAAATCAGGTTGAGGGTAACTAATGGGCCTCAGACTTGTGGGTGAGTTAGGGGGATGTCTACCTCAAACATGTGAAGACTTTCCCTGGTGGAATGGATAGATGAGCACAGTTTGTTCCAGTGGCCCAGAAGATGGCTGAAGGAGGAGATGTGGAGAGCACAGAACTTGGGCAGAGATTGAACATGCCAAGGTCACCCCTGCATCCTGGACATCACCAGTTGTCTTGACTTTTGTCTTGTCACTGGCCTTTGATGATTATGGAAGAGAGAGTGAGGCTCATGACTTTGTGCAACTCTGCCTCATCTAAATCCAGTTTACTCATGAGTCAATACATCATCCTGTGATGTCATTGGTCCTCTTTAAAAATTAAGGACAAACAATAATAACAAGAAGAATAGTGTAATTGGGGTTATGGAAATGCCCATATGGTAGGGGCTGGGGAGCCTCCATCCAGAAAGGCCTGATGACTTGTAATCAGGGAGGAGCCTTCCTCCCTGATCTGGAGAATTCACAGGCATCCTAGTGGCTCCAGTCCATCAACCAGTTAAAATGATGTCTGCTCATGGTCCAAATTGGGGAGCAGGGAACCCCCATTACACACAATCCTATCTTTCCGTAAGCAGGCTACGAGCCTCTTCCATATGAGAGGATTGCCTCCCCAACCAAGGATATGAAAACACACACTTTACACCCAACCTACAATGAACATAATTTAATCTTAATATTTCTCTCTTTTAAAAATAATATTGCAATGGCATTTTGGAGACTTGCTGTGCCTCAGGGTCTATTATCATTGTTTCTGCTGAGTATGACTGAGTCAACTAATAGAGATTTATAATGAAAACAATATAAGATTATTGGGTAGACTCTCCCTCCAGACCACTTCGGGCATGCTCAGTCATCATTCCTGTTCACCATATGAAAACTTGGGTTCAGTCTGCTTTGGGCCATTTCTAATTTAGGAGCTTGCAATGGTAGATGAAGAAGAGCCCCTTAATAGACTGCTGATCCAATACTCAGTTGATATACCAAAAATAACTCAAGGTTCCTCCTCCTCAGGCTCTTTCTTTTAATTTAGGAGGATGAGTGATGCTTTGAACGACCTCCAGAGAGCCAGGTGGAGAATGGGCAGCTGGTCCAAATCTTCTACCCAGCCTCTATATGGCTATGAGTCCATGTTAAAATCAGGCAATCATAACCCTAGCTAGGCTTGGATGATCTCTTTTGAACTTCTTTTCTTTTTTTTATTTGTAATAAATTTTATTTGTTTTCTTGTTTACATCATCCATTTTCATGAGATTTTTGAAT
>JAQQSW010018259.1:0-11285 GCA_028646575.1 Pseudocheirus occidentalis | reverse complement strand
TTGTGATCCAAAACTGTACCAGCATATTCATAACCATCATGGGTGTTGTGAATATCTCATTATTGATACAGAAGGGAAGAAGGGGAAAAAATCTGGAATTCAAAGTTTTAAAAACAAATGTTTAAAAATTGGTTTTTTACAAGCAACTGGAAAATAAGATATACAGGCACTGGGGTATAGAAATCCATCTTGCTCTACTAGAAAGTTAGGTGGGTGAAGGGGGAGGATATAAGAGAGAACAGATTGGTGGAATGGGGTATTCAGTAAGCTTGCTATTTTTGGGTGGGGTAGGGGAAAAATGGGAAGAGAAAAATTGTAATTCAATTGTAGAAATGTGGAAACGAATGCTGAAAACTAAAAAAAAATTAATTTTTAAAAAAGAGAGAGAAATCCCACCCCCATCATTGTCACAGGACAACTGGTTTCCTTTTCCTTTATAGAGATGGGCAATGGAGACATCCTTGATCTCCTAGGGCAGTGGTTCTCAACCTTCCTAATGTCATGACCACTTAATACTAGTATGTGTGCATGTCTGCATGTGGGCAGACCAGACCCATCTGGAGACAGATAGAGGAATGCTGTGTCTCTGTTCCTAAGACCATTGGAAACATGTGTTTTCTAACGGTCTTAGGCAACCCCTGTGAAAGGGTCATTCAACCCCCAAAGGGGTCACCCACAGGTTGAGAACCACTGTCCTAGGGGATAACCTCTTTGCACATAACCTGGAAGGTTTCAGTATATTACTCTGTGAGCAGTGGACCCCAGATATCTGCTGGGAGGGAATCAGCACTAGGTGTTTTGCCACACGAGAGGAGCCTAAAGGCACTCAATACTTCTTCAGTTGGAAGTTCAGCTAGAGAGGGATTGATTTCAAATGAGGTCAATGGTCAATGGCTTGAAAAGGCTACAAGTCAAGGCTAAAGTGGAAGGAGAGTTGGTATATGACTTTCTGTTTACAGATGATTATGCACTCAATGTAGACTCTAAGACTGAGATGCAACCAAGTATGGCTTGATTCTCTGCACTTGTGATAATTTTTGCCTAATCAAGAAAAGAAAGGTTCTCCACCAGCCAGCACTGCACCATCCATATGTGGAACCATTTGTTATAGCAAATGGAAAAATGTTGAATGCCGTGGATAAGTTCACTTATCTTAATAGTATACTTTCCAGGGATACCCACCTTGATAATAAGGTTGATATATGCATTGCCAGAACTAGCTCAGTATTTGGAAAACTCTGAAAGAAAGTGTGGAAGAAGAGAGGTATTAGGCTACACATCAAAGTCAAGATCCACAGAGTTATTGTGCTGACTTCATTCTTGTATGTCTATGAAGCCTGGACGGTCTATCAGCACCATGCCAGAAAATTGAACCACTTCCATTTGGATTGTCCTAAGAAGATCCTGAAGGCCACTTGGCAGCATGTGATACTGAATACTAAGATCCTCTTTTGAGCTGAACTGCTAAGCATTCAAACTCTGATGTAGAGACTATACAACTCTGATGGGCTTGTCACATAGCCTGAATGCCCAAAGGAGAACTCAAACAAGGCAAGTGCTCATAAAGAGGTCAGAAGAAGTGGTACAAGGACATTCTCAAGGTCTCCCTGGAGAAATTTAGCATGGATAGTGAGACATGAGAGATGCTGGCACAGAACTGTAAGGCAAGGCATGTCCATATCAAAGAAAGTGCTGTGTTCTATGAGCAAAGCAAAATCAAAGCAGCACAAAGGACATGTGAAATACACAAATCTAGAAATATCTCTAACCCAAATGTTCAAAAGGACTATTTGTGGCCAACCTATGATAGAGCCTTCTGAGCTCATATTAGACTGATCAGCCAAGCTGAATATATGGTACCTTGACCCCAACATCGTGATATCATTGGTTCTCTTTTAGCATGCAAGATGAACACATTTGCTTCCCCATGTCATACAGGGAAGTCTAAAAAGAGTCAATATGGCAGCATGGAAGGATAAATTAGCTATTACTAATGGAATTTCTAACAGAGATGAGACATTAAAATTTTTGCATGCAGCAAGCATCCAATAAGTGTCTGTCAGTGCCTTGATTGCCTTAATACTACTAAGCACCAAAATATTCAGAAGTGAAGTCCAGTTCACCATCTAGACAACATCCTGACAGAGCAAAGGGGTTGGGGTTAGAGGGACATTTTTAAAAGGCTGTGAGATCAAGAGAAGAGATGTTTTAAAAATTATGCTATCTTTGTCTTTTTCAGGGTCACGTTGACTCTGGGTTTATGCAGGTTCAGACTCTGGGATGCATCTGACTAACCTATTGACCAGAATGAGGGAAACATAATAAAAATGAAAATAAGCAAAGAACAGAAGGAGAGAATTTCTTGTAACTTGAGCAGGCTGCAGAATTTCTGTTGTGAATTCACTCTGAGGAAGGTCCTTGTTTTGCTCATGGAAGCTAGATACAGATCTCACTCTGAAATATTTTTTGTCAGCCTATCAATTTCATCCTGTGAGCACTATGGTTTTCTGTTACATTCCTTTGGATTTCTAAGGATTTATTTGAACAGTGTGAAAATCTCTTGTGACCCTTGCAGAAGGAGGTCCTCAGATACCTGGAGCTCTGGGTTTGGTGCATGGCCAGTAAATGGAACTCAAAATCCCAGAGTCTCTGAATAGGAGGGAACCTCAGAGACTTGAATGGAGACACCCCTTGTACAAAAAATTTCATGAATGCTCATCCATGAAGCCCTCTAGTGAGAGAGGACCCACTAACCCCCTGAGATAGTCCATTCCACTTGGAGGCAACTTTAATTGTTAGGAATGGTGTTTTCCCTATATTGAGAAGAAAGCTACTTTTCCAAAGGTGTCATATAAACACAATACAACCTTTCAGGTACCATGTTATGCACTGGTTGGCTATTTGTTGGTTCCTTCTCACCAAGGTTATCTTTCACTGACTTTGATTCTAATACACTACCTGAACTTACAATTATATCCAGCATCGAAAAGTTTTTCTAGAATCATTCTTTATAATATTAAATCTTAATATTTTTAATTAGGGCTTTAGTGAATGAATAGAACATGAGAGACAGCAAAAGACCCTGAAAGTATGACTGAAAGTGGTTAAAGAGATAAAAGGAAAGGAAGAAAAGATTATTATCATTGGGATAGGGAAATGGTTAGTGAAGGCTTTATATCTTTGTATCTCCCCTAGCATCCACCAGAGTGAGCTGTATATAGCACACAGATAATGAATGTATATTTAATCAGACAAAGGTTTTTGGGAAGTGAATGTCAAGCAATGGCTCTTTGTGTCTGGGAAGACTCAGTATTCAAGATTCTTTTGAAGAAGGATTCCCCATAGATGGTAAAGTCCTTCAGATGCTCCTGCTTGCTTATGACTTTGTGCTGATTGAATCAAGATCCAGAATATTGCAGAACCTCCTGAAAAAGAGCTACAACTACTCAAAGGAATTAGGCCTATTCATCCACCCCAGAAAGATGGAATTTCCCAAATATCAACATTCATTTGAATATCATGTAATGCTTGCACAAAATGCATCCTAGGACAGGTGTCCTATGTAGACAAAGAGTACGGCCAAGAGTTGAACAGGAGGAGAAGAGTAGGATAGATTATTTTTGGAATATTGCAATACTCTTTTACTGGACCCATGGTTTCCCTTGAACATGAAGGCCGTCTTTTCAATGCTAACATCTTATTGGTGTTGTTATGTGGCAATGGGAAATGGAACCCTACCACCTCCAAAAAAACCTACAGCTGACATCACACAGAGAACAACACAGAGTTGGGCAGTGAGTGTGAATAGGCTGCAACAGATAACCAACAAGAAACTCCAAAGAAGAAGAGGAGTGAAGGTTATAATAAAGCAATTGTATGATAAGAAGAGATGGTAGGCTGGCTAAGTGGCAACAGCAAGTGATGACAAATGGACAACCAGAGTATTCCATTGGTCCACTCTCTATGTTGGGAGAAAGTAAGGAAGGCCACCAGCATGTTAGGTAGATTCCTTGTGTTAAACTTTTTGGAAGACATGAATAAGAATTACACATAATAGGAAGAGTTGGATGGGCAGTGATCTGCAGTGTTGGGGGGAGTAAATTAATGAAACTGATGAGAGTTTATTATTCCAAATGGATGAGATTACAGATCTATTTAAATATTGGAATTCTAGAAGCATGGTTTTTTAGCTTAAGGCTCATAACTAGAGTTGTACTCACCTGGTATAATTCCATATACAGAAATTCTCCTGCCCCCAAATAGCTCACTACCATCTTGATAATCATTGGAATTTACCATTTGGCATGTGTTCTTTTGGCTTTAAGTCTTGTTAAAATGCACAAACCCTTTAGAGAAGGTGAAATTTTGTTTCCAATCATACCTTATTGGGAAATGGTCCATCAGATTCTTTGCTAAGTTCAGGCGTAATTAAGTAAGGTATAGTAAGTAGGCAGAATAAGAGAGTATTGGGGCATTTCAAAGCAGAGATAAGGTCAAGTAAAATAAACTTACCCTACTTTTGCAACCAGTGCTATAACTTCCAAGAGGATATGAGGGAAAAGGAGAGTTGAAGAGTGAATACCAAAGCTGCAAAGTCCAGAATAATTATTTGTTAGTGTATTCTTTGAATGAGAGTAGGCTGGCTGGCCTTTTTGCCTCCTGTGTCCTCCTTCCTCATGCTCTGTAACATATGCTGCCCATTCTATTATGGACTACTCCCTGGCAGACCTCAGAACAGCTTTTTGGTTGTAGGAACACCTTGAAGACTCTAGGTTTGTTCTCCTTTTTCAATGGACATGGTGAAGGGGTAAAACTTTTTTGGAGGGTCCAGAATAATAATTAAATAAAACCATTGTCCTACGTAATTCTTAATTTTGTCACTTTTGAAGAGATATGCAGGCTCAGGCTCAAAATTCCCTAAGAAGAATTCATTAACTTTTCCCCAAATCTACCTCCTAATCCTATCTTCCTATTTCCCATCAAGGGCACCACCATTTTTCTAGTCACCTGGGTCACAAAGAGTTGGACATAACTGAAAAATGATTGAACATCATAAACAAGTGTGGTTCAGGGAAAAGAACACTGTTTTGGGGTGAGAGGACCTGCATTCTAATCCTACCTTTCAGAATTCAAATCAAGTGTCCTTGTACAAGTCACTTAAATTTCCTGAGTTAAGAAACAAGGAGGTGAAACTAGTTGACTCCTGAAATTCCTTCCAGTTTTGATCCTATAAACTGTCTCACACTGTCCAAATTTTCACATATGCATGTTTTACCCTTCTCAATTAGGCTATGAGTTCATTAAGAGAACTTTAAACACATTTCTAACCCTACTACTTAGAACCTTGCACATAGTATGTACTCCATAAATATTTATGAATGATATTCAATCTATGACAACCTCATTACCATTTTTGTTTGTTTTAGGGAGATGGCTGCTCTGCCATTAAGCAATGTAAGGAAGTGAAGAGACCACTGAACTCTTCACTAAATTTGAAGTCTCGGGACCACAGTTTGGATCTAGGCTCTGCCACTTAATACCCATATGACTATGGGCAAGCCTCAGTTTCCTCATCTGTAAAATGAAGAGATTGGACTACATGACCTCGAGCTTCCTCCCAGCTCTAGAACTAAGATTCTCTTTCCTTGGACAGGATAGGAGGCATTCTGACAAATTTTCGCTTTCCATCTCTTGCTTAATATTTCTCAATCGCCCAAAGTTTCAGTTATTCCAACTCGGCCTCCTGAAAACATGTTACCATTCCACAGATGACAGTGTGCTTTATATTAGTTAGATTTGGGAGTGGCTGCTTCCAGGGATGATGCCTTGAAATAGGGGAAAGGAGAGAGAGAGGAGGGAAGCGTTTCTGCGAAAGTCCCTGCAGGAAGATAATCATAGCCAACTGACATGGGTTCTTTAATCCTGACCCTATACTGTAGGTTACAGTTCACTTTTGGAGGCCTGGGTGGTCCTCTACAAACTGACAGTTTTCCAAGCATATAGCACTGACTCCGGTATTCCTTGCTCCATCCTGTTCCATCTGTCTTCTTTAGGTCATTCATCCGTGTAAAGGCCACGCTGTGGGAACTGGGGAGGGAATCTGAGTCCCGGCCCGGGTGGATGCAATCAAGGGGGCTGCGTTTGGAGGAGTCCTCACAACCTGGCGAATCTCGTGAGCAGCTGTGTAAATCTCTGTTATTACTGTTCCCTGGGAAGCAAGCTACGGTGGAAGGGGCCATGTCCTGAGCCCGGAAAAGGAGCAGAGGGAGGAGCAGGTCTGATCCCTCCAGACCCTCGGGCAAAATCTCCCCACCTCTCTGAGCCCCGCCTCTTGCTCTTCAGCCGCCGGCACTGAGGGCTCCGGCCGCCAGGGAGAGCTGCGCCCTAGCTGCTCTGAGGCAGAGCCAGCGAGAGGAGAGAAAGAGCGAGAGAGCGCTTGCCAGCCGCCTGTCCGCCCGCAGGCTCCGGCTGCGCCGCTCCTCGGTACGGAGAGGGAGAGCTGCATGCAACCGGTGGGACCCAACGCCCGATACCAGGCTCTGGTCGTCCTGCCATCCAGCAGCCACCTTCCGGACCCAAGAGAACGCGAGTGAAGCTTCGCGGACAGACGGTCAGGTCCCCAGTGTGGCTGCGCGCCCCTGCCCTAGTCAGCTGGGGGCGGCCGGTGGCTACAGGCAGCCAAGGGAAGCAGCAGCGGCAGCAGAGGCAAAGGCGTGTCTGAGCGGGCGGAGGGCTCTCCGGCGACCTGTCCCGAGGATGCTGGGGGGCGATGCCCGGGGCCAGGGACGAGATCTGTCAGAAGGCACTGCAGCTGCTGGCCGAGCTGTGCTCCAGTGGGGCGGTAGAGCACGACAGCTGCCAGGATTTTATCCATTACCTGCGGGACCGTGCCAGACCCCGGCTCACCGACTCAGGTGGGCGCTGCTGGGCGGGGTAGGAGGAGGAAGGGAGGAGGATGGGGGAGGGCCAGAGCAAGGGATCTACTAAGGCCTGAAGTCTCCTCCTGAATGGGAGGGGGCGGCCACACCCGGAGACCATGCTGGGCGCCAGGCGCATGGCCCGGAGCTGTTTCCCCCAGCCCTCAGCTCCCTAAAGCTGGTGCCCAGCGCCTGCCTATCCCCATTGCCCACTGTCCGCGCACAGATCTCGTGTGGCCCTGCCGCCTGGTCAGGGGCTGGGACAGTCTCATTAGGAAGCCCAGGGTTTCCACTCTGGGCTGCGAAAGGGCCTGAGACCCTATGAAACTCTGGGAAGTTGGGTTAGCTCCTCCTGAGCTCTGGACCGACAGTGAGAGGTGGCCCTGGGGGCTGCCTGAACCCGTCCAAGCGGCACTGGGTTTCTGCGGACGTGGCTCCGGGTACCAGAGTGACCAGGAATGGTTCAGGTTTGCCTTATTTTTTTTTCCGCCCGACACCGTGATGAGGAGAGCGCTGTCCAGGGTCTGACGGGAGAAGGGAGAAAGGGACTCGTCTCCACCTGAAACCTGAGAACCCTAAGGCCCGGCTTGGCAGGACCACCCTGGACCAAACAGTTCCTTTGGGGCTGGGCTGTGTGGGGTCAGGCCGAG
The DNA here is from genome assembly GCA_028646575.1 of Pseudocheirus occidentalis. Lineage (NCBI taxonomy): Eukaryota > Metazoa > Chordata > Mammalia > Diprotodontia > Pseudocheiridae > Pseudocheirus > Pseudocheirus occidentalis. The sequence goes on along the minus strand of JAQQSW010018259.1, from coordinate 3,718 downwards.
CTGGCATAGCTGCTAGGCTGATCCCTGTAGCTTTGGCTGCAAAATTTCTCTGCTCTGACGCTGTGGCATACAGCAGGTCACTGTGCCTTTAGCAGGCTGGGCGGCGGGCGGGAGCCCCGCGCTAGTCAGGTTTCAGCAAGGCAGACGCTTTGGTATACACTAGGGAGACTCGAAAAGCTTTCATTTCGGACCACTCTGGCTTAAATCTTTCTGCTTTATCGTTCTGGGGACAATACAAAAATGGCCCCGTTCCTGTAAGGGTAATAATACATAGCAAGAATGGGACCTTCTGGTGGTGGAGGCGGCAACACCCAAAGACTAGGCAGCTGTTACACTCTTCCACAGGCCTGTGATTCACACTTCTTCAGTAAGGGGAAAAGTTGCAAAGTCTCAACTTTTAAAAGTCAACAAATCACTTCGGTTTGTTTTCCCAAACTACATGTTAACAGAGAATAAGAAAGGGGGAGGGGAGGGGAAGAAGCTGGTCAAAGAAAAAGAGCCCTGTTAAAAGAAATACTTTACAAAAAGTATTGGGTCCCCCAGTCTCTTCAGGAAGTGAGAATAGAAAATGACCAGTGAATTTTCTCCTTTACAATTTAAACTCGGGAACTAAAGGAGCTTTGGCTTCAAACTTACTCATCAGAAGAGAAGTAGCTCTCTTCTCTGGCCCAAGTTTGGGGCAGATTTCCCTCTATTCAAGTGATACCACTACATAAACATTCAAATTTATTCTAAGGTAATAGGGAATTATTTGATTTACAAGAAAAATCACAGTGGCAATCTTTTCAATAGAAAGCTCCAATTTGTGCTTTTAAAAAGTTTCTTGATAGTTTTGTGTTATTTTCATATATATATATATATATATATATATATATATGTATATGTATATATATATATCCTCCTAGTTGTAAAACCTTCCCTATAACAAAACCTTCCCTTAACAAATTAGTTAAGCAAAACCAGAGCATCTGTATGTGTGTGCAACATTAACATGCATAGCACCACACACACTCAACTTATATACCAAAATAAAAAAAATTTGATCATCTTTGAATCCCAAATTCATTCTTTCAAATATTTTGCATTCAATTACCTCCTGATTCTAATAACTTCCCTTTGTATCACTTCAAACTCTTCTTTCCACCCACCAGGTTCTTATAAAGATCTATTTTATGTAAAATTTCAGAAACCAGGTACATCTATACAAAATAGAAAGAGCACTGGAACTATGATACTTACACTACTTTGCCCATCGCAAAAGAAACAACCCTTAGACCTGTTGCCTAGAGTTATATTGTATTAATCAAGGTTCTCAAGATAAACAGAGGCAGAGTTCTGGGCTTGGAGACAGGAATATCTGGTTTTAGATCTCAACATTGATACTATTAGTGTACCCCAAAGTAATGCCCTTAACCTCTGGGTGCCTCTAAGATTTAGTTACTAAATTATGGACATTTACAATTAGGATTAATAGAAGGACTTCTGACTCAACAAATTCCCTGAACAATCAAAATCATAGATTCTTTGTGTATCAGACAAGTTCTATTGTAGTCACTTTAAAATGGCAAATTGTCTTTTTTAAATGATGACTACACACATTGAATAGCCCAACATGTTTTGTTCAATGTGCTTTTTATCAATCAAAAGTTACAGAATGAATGGTGTGCTCTTGCACTGAAAAAGACCTCACTACATTTTCATGAAAACTGACTCCCATAGTGGTACGCTAAATCAATCTTTCCTTAGAGCAGCTCGAACTATTTGAACTATAGAAAAAGCAAGATCTTTAATCTCAAATCATGAGGAATGAGAAGAGACAGAAAGCAGCTGTTACTGTGTGAACCTGATTCACTTTTTTTGGACAAATTTCAAATCCTAGGCTCAGTAACCATCAACAAAAAATTCAAATGAGTTATCTATAAAATGAAATAATGTGCAAAATCACAGATTTGAAAGTATTTAAATTTTGCTTTGAAAATGAGTATAGTAAATTGAGCAAAACAATAATTTAAAATATTGCTTGTTTATGTATCCCTGGACAATTTGGGTAGGCGTGGATAGTTGTCTTAAAGTGTTTGAAAGTCTGCCATATGAAAAGAGGATTAGACTTCTACTTGGCTCCAGAAGGCAGAACTTGGCCCCAAAGGTAATATATGGAAGTAGCAAAGAAAGAAATATAGACTCAAAATAAGGAAAGACTTCCTACCAATTAGAGCTATCCATCCAAAAAGTGGAAAGAGCTACCTCTGGAACTAGTGAGTTTCTCTTCTTTGAGGAAAAGTTGGATGGCATTCAACAGGTATGTTGTATTCAACATGTTATTGTTGTTCCAAGAATGGACAGAAACCTATGTGGCCTCTGAGGTCCCTAACTCAGAAATTCTAATTTCAATCTTGCTTTTTTTGTGGAGTTTAAAAAATTCTTGCTGTTTAAAAAAAGTTTTGTATAGATACGTTCTTCCTTCACTCTTTCATGCTTCATATGTCTTTCCATATTTCTTTGTTTTCTTCATATTTGTAAAATGCACTTTGAACTGATCATTTGTAATGACAAACAATATTTCTGTTGATATAATTTATTCATCCAATCACTGAACATATAGATTATTTCCAATTTTACAAATACTATTGCTGTGAATATTTTTTTTACAGAAAAGTATATATTTTTTCTCTGAGTAACAATCTTATGCTAAAGTCCCAAAGGTGAGGTACATATTCTGTTCTTGTATATTGTTACATTGCTTTCCAAAATGAATCCACCAATTCAAAGTTCTATCAGCAGTTTAATAGTATTCCCGTTTCTCTAAAACTCTGTCAAGATAGAATTTTATTCTGTTTACTTATTTTTGCAAGTTTGGTAGGTATAAATGATGGGTAATTGTGGTTTCAGTTTTAAATTTTCCCAGTTAATTGAGTCTGAACAGTTTTGCATACGATTAATAATAAATTGTCTACTTGTATCCTTTAACTATTTATCTATTGGAGAATTCAATTCAATCAACATTTATTAAGCATCTGTGCTGTGCAAGAAGCTATATTAAGAGCATGAATGTGGAAAAAATAGTGACTTTACGTGTGAAGTAGTAGCAACTCCTTATATTTTTTGGATATCAGGTTTTTTTCAACTATATTTACAACAGAGATCTATTATGAAACTTTTCTTGCCCCTTAAGTTGGGTATCTTACTTTGCTCCTCACAAACTCCTTGTTTACTGAATCAAATCAATTAGTCTTGTGTCCTATAACAGATTTTTTAAACTTTTATTGTTTTATTTTTTGGTTTACATAATTGATTTCCACAAGATTTTGAGTTACAAATTTTCTCCCCATCTTTCCCCACCCACCATCCCAAAATAATGATTCCACTATGTACCCCATCTACCAATTTGCTCTCTCCTATGTCCTCCCCCATCACCCCTCTGACTTTCTGGTAGGGTAAGATGGATCTCTCTATCCCAGTGCCTGTATGTCTTATTTTCCAATTGCATATAAATAATAATAATAATAATTGCTATTATTATTATTATTAATGTATTTATTTATCATTTGATTTTAGAATTTTAAATTCTGGATTCTTTCCATTCCTCCTTTGTCACCCACCCCCACTGGAAAGTCAGGTAATTCAATACAGGCTGTACATGTATAGTTACATGTACATCTCCACAATGAACATGTTGTAACACTGACTATATTTCTCTCCTTCCTATCCCACCCCCCCC
>JAQQSW010018258.1:0-11285 GCA_028646575.1 Pseudocheirus occidentalis | reverse complement strand
TCTCTCTCTCTCTCTCTCTCTCTCTCTCTCTCTCTCTCTCTCTCTCTCTCTCTCTCTCTCATCTCTGTCTCTCTCACTTTTTCTCTTTCTTTCCTATCCTCCTCTCCTCTCCCCCGCCCCCACTGGTCTCATTACGAACCAATAAGTGGCCATTTTTTTCTGTAGTTTCTGACTCAAAGTTTACTGTTTTTCGACAGCATCATCTAGAAAGTGTACTGGAAAATTACTTCACTTCAATGGACATTTTGTTATTGTAGCCAGTCTGGATCAAAGAACACAATGTGTATAAGCATTTACATTTTAAAGCACTGCTCCTCTCAGTCTTACAAGTACAGGGTAAATAAAAATTTTGCTCTTAATTGAGTCACTGGAAACTGGTAGACTTCCATACTCTTAGGACAAATTTTCCTCTTGATGACCACCAACTTCATTGTTTTCCAGTGGTACACACTGTGCCAACCCCCTCATCCCACTCCCTCAAAATGACATAGTGTATAGAACACTAGGTCTGGTGTTAGGAAGACCTGAATTCAGATCTGGCTGCCAGCACTGATTTGTGTGACTGCCAAAGTAATTTAACTTCTATTTCCCTTAATTTCCTCAACTGTGAAAAGAGGATAATAACAGCAAATACCTCTTAGGGTTGTTGCAGGTCTCAAGTGAGTTAATATTTGTAAAATGCTTATCACAATGCCTGGCACAAAATAGGTGTTTCATAAATTCAGATCAGCTAGGTGGCACCATGGATAGAGTACTGGGCCTGGAGTTTGCAACACCATCTTTCTGAATTCAGATCTGCTCTCAGACACTTATTAGATATATGACCCTGGTCAAGTCACTTAACCCTTTTTATTTTACTTTCCCCATTTGTAAAATCAGCCTGAGAAAGAAATGGTAAAAAACTCCATTTTCTTTTCCAAAAACAAACAAAATGAAGAAAACCAACAACAACAAAAAACCCCACAAATATTGTCACAGAGTCAGAGACACAAATGAACAATAACAAGGAACCCTTCCTTCCTCTCTTCCTCCCTTCCTTCCTTTCTTCTTCCCTCTCTGAGAGTATTTATAATTACTCTATCTTCCACACTGCAACTAGTTCTCCTACTAGCTTTCACTCAACTGATATTTTTGGGATACTAGAGATAGAAACTACCCCCTAGTAATAACTCTAAGTGTGTCTCTTGACCTGTGTCGGCTTTAGGGTCTTTATTCTTATAAAGAAGACTGAAGTTAACTCTAAGGTACCCCATAGAACTAAATCCTATATAAAGGGCTGTACTAATTAAGCACAGTTACAATCTTAGGCATTTAATAAAAATTTATCAAATTTTCATGTCTCTTTATCAAAAGTGGCTTCTTATTGCCATGATAGTCCATACAACAGATACATCTGTATCCCAATGTAATGTTTATTATCTTGTGATATGGTTACACATTAAATGCTAGGGCAGAAGTCAATTTAGGGCCTAGTCTTCATTGACAATTACAATTGGACTGCTTTCTTCACCACGTTTGTTTTTTTTCCTCTTTCTCATTGTCCGTTCCAACAGTTACAACCATTCTATACAACCAGACTAATGTTCAGTGTGAAAGTATTTGCAGATCCTATACTTGATTGCAAGCCACCATGGGGAGGGGGGGAAGGGAAGGGGAAAAATTTGAAACTCTAGGGATTTGGGAAGTGAATCTTATAAACTAAAAGTAAATAAACAAATCAATTATATATAATTTTTTAGAAATACACTGAAAATAAAGGACCAAACATAACAATTGGTGAGGTTCTGTCAAGTACCCACTTCTTAGTGCAACAGTGCTCATCAGACTCTTCATTCAGATAGCTCAATAGGACTTCCAGTCAGAAGAAATTTTATTCCTTCCCATTTGACCTTTCATTCTAAAAATTTTCAGGGAGTTTGATTTTTTTTTAAATCAGAATATATTTTCCAAATACTTTTTCCTAATTGATTATTATTATTCCTAATGATTATTACTACAATTTAATTTTCTATGAATTTTATGGAGACAAATAATCCATGGGTTTCTTATTCTAATCTAACTCATCACTTTGTGGGAGAAAGGAGCTTAAGGTCAGGACTATTTTTTTTGCCTGAAGCTCTTGGAGTCTTTTAGTTAACATTTAAAAACTTTTCTTCCAGAGCAAGAAGATGTTTGCCAAAGTTAAAGCCAAACACCAAAAGGTTAGTGTTTTGTCTGGAATTTAGAATACATGAATTTTAAGTAAAGTTTTAATTTCTCAAAATAAGCCTCATCCCTTGAGAACAGAAGTCAGCATAAAAACATTTGCTATATAAATGTAAACTGCTATTATTGTTATTGGGCAACTTTCTTCTATTAAGAGTATAAAAGAACCATATGTTAGAGACTCAATTTGAATAATAACAGTTGTAAAAGGTAATAATCAGTCTTTAAGAGTCTTGTTCAGCTATGCAAGCACTTTTGTATGGATGAACTGTGGTGTTGTGGAGAGTACTAAACATGAAGTGAAAAATGAATGGTATCAGCTCATGCCTTGTATATATGTATATATATATATATATATATATATATTAGGTCTATGACCCATTTAATCACATATCCTCATCTGTGAAATCAGAACAATGATAGTATCTACCTGTAGGTTTGTTGTGAAGCTCATGTGAGATAATGTTATATAAAAATCTGTTCAAATCTTAAATCTTTGGGCTATAGAAATATAAGTTCTAATGATTCATATAGTTGAGGACTTTAATGGACATTTACATGATTTTTATGATGCCTTTAATATAGTCTTAAATCCTGTCTCCTATGCCTCAGTGGATTCACCCATAAAAAGACATTACCATCTAGTGTCTTTGATTAGCTAGTATGAGAACTGTAAGCTAAACAGAAGTTGAGGTCTTTTCCTAGGGTCATGTAAAGTCCATTTACCTTGAACCCTCAAATCATTTCCCATCTGGAAAAACTACTTTAAGACTTCACTGTGCTTCAGGGAACTCATTATTGGAAAACAACAAATAAACAAACAACAGTGACAACAAAAATGCATCATTTTGCAAGACTGAATCAACCTTGCTACTCACATCTCATTGCAACCTTCTGCCTCTCTGACTGGAGGATAGAACAGCAAACTTCAAACACTCCATTTAAGAGGAGGTCTCAGCACTGACATTTGCTTATTTTTCACCTGGAAATAAGCATTTCTCTGACTTTTCCATCAAGTCTCCACTTGGGATCCTTTCCCCTCTTCCCTATTTTACCTTCTGTAATGCCATGCACCAGCAGATTCCCAAAAAAATGCTACTGTGAACAGCTTTTAATGTTCAGATTACACAGTATAGTGAACACTCCATTTATTCCATTACAAATCAAGGCAAACATTCACAATATAATACTCACAACATTACATCTTATCACAGAAAATCACAATATAGTGTTCATAACAGCTTAACATTAAAATGGCCACACAGTTTTCACTACAGGGGCCACAATATTTATAACAAAGCATTCAATCAATTCATAATACAGTAATCAATACTCAATCATTCAATCAATTCACAATACAATAATCAGTCTTCCATTAATGGGACAAGTCATTAACTTAATCATTCACAATACAATAATCAATCTTCCACTCATGGGACAACCACAGATCAACTCAATCAGTCACTTATCTAACAATCAGTCATTAAATATAATCATTAGAAAACCACAGTGTCCAGCAAACCTCAGTTTCATCCAAGGGGAGGCCTTTTCTTCATGTTGACTCTGGGTGGTCTCTTTGATTCCCTAAATCCCCTTCCATGGTCCCAGCTCCCTCCTGAATCTATCAAACAGTCACCTGGATCCAGAAGCAGACCGTTCCCAGGTCCTTGTCCAGTCTTCAGGGTAGTCCCTGGCACACACTGTAGTTTACAGGGTCCAGCACATCTGAAACCCTTCACCACTTCTCTTGCCTGGAACTCAAGGATCAGCCAGGCCACAAAGTCTTATCCCAGTCCTGCTTCTTTGGTTCTCCAACAATTCAGCTGGCCCTAGGACCTAGAAAGAATATTAACCTTGCAGGAGGCCTTCCAGACAAGCCCTCTCAGCCTTCCAGGTGGCCTTCAACAGATTCTGGTCTCAGGAAAACTCCATCTCAGTTCTCAGTCAACTTCCAGATGCTTTGAGAGAAACTCTCTCTCTCTCAAGAAAACTCCAACTTAGTTCTCAGCTTTCAGATAATGGGAGAGAAACTCTCTCTCCCTCTCTCTCTCTTTCTCTCAGTCAGCTTCAGTCTCCACGATTCATCACCAGGAACAACATTCCAATTCTGTCTCTCTGTCTCTGAAATTCTTGCTTATATAAACACAGGCCTCCTTTCTCAGCCGATCCCCTTCTTCCAAGTCAATGGGCGAGTTCATGCCTTCTTAACAGTAGGACAGAGTTTACCCCTTCCAGACTTAACCCTAAGTTACTATTATGTATCTGCTAAACTGATTGCTATTATAACTTCCCTTTGTGTATTATCTTCTCTCATTAGACTGTAAGCTCCTTAAGGAAGATAATTCTCTCTTTCTCTCTCTCTCTCTCCCTCTCTCTCTCTCTCTCTCTCTCTCTCTCTCTCTTTCTCTCTCCCTATCTCTCTCTTTCCACTCCCCCACATATGTATGTATTTATATGTTTGCATTTGCAGCACTTAGTACAGTATCAGTTGCATGGTAAACACTTCAAAGCTAATTGACTATTATTGACTATTGATTTCAGAAGATGTTGTTTAGGTACCAACTGTGGCACTGAAGACACTGAATCACAGCTGTGATGTGATATTTTCTGTGTCTATGAGCAATACATTTCACCTCTCTGACCCTCAGTTTGTTCATCTATAAAATAGGGATAAAAGACAATTGTGTTCCCTCCTTCATAGGGTCATTGTGAAGAAGGTATTGTGGGGATGTTAGCGATACTTATTTGAGAGGAGTTACATATGATTACCATTGTTAGTGCTGTCATTTAATTTTAGAAAAATTGGATCCCTCCTCACTTCCACCTCCCCCCTCTCTCGTCTAATAGGCTTCTTTTGTATTTGAAACACATGGAAGTGATGGTGGCATTCTAATACAAAGGAGAATAATTTATAAGGAGTGTAATGGGACTAAGTGAGGTGAATGATCTTCTGTACTGTGATGTGTTGGATTATAGTTTACAAAATGCCTTGCTGTAATCAGGAAAACACTTTCCTTTCCTTCACATACCAGCCCTATACTCCAAAGTAATAGCAATCGCAGGGAGAGTAATCATCTTTTTAGTTTAAGCAATCATAATTGTGCAGAATCATGGAACCCGACATGATGTGACAAAATGTAATAATGTGCTAACATTGAAAAGAGAACACATTAATTTGGGATTTGCAATTTACCACAATTCAAATAGCACCATTACTTTAATAGTGGATATTCAATTTGAATTTTGTGAATTTTTTGAAAAAAAGGTTGAGTGTCAACTCAAAATCAGTCATTTGCATTTTTTAAAAAAGTATTTCTCATCAGCTTAGAGTACTGTTTGTCACCTGGCAGGTAATAATTTCATATCCTAACCCTTAGTTTTCCTGAATATTTTTTTCTTCTCAAAGAATATATTAAATCGGAAGAACACAACATTTTATGCTAATGCAATCTTTATAAAACCTTAGATAAAATTTCAAGTGCTGATAATTATGAAGATCCCACTGGAGGATTTGAGAAAGTTGGGCTTCCTTTTTGACTTCAATTGGGTTAAGTACAACAAGGAGGAAGGAAAGGAATTCTATTAGTTCATTTGCAGTCCATTTGAAATGGTAGTTTTTAGGTCAACACTCCTCTTTGCCTCTTCCAGGCTTGTCCCATTTTTATATGGTCATATTTACAAAATGCTGATTGCTACAAATCTGCTCTTCTTGTTTCTGATATCTCCCATGTGGTGATTTAGACTGAAAATATTAACAATACATTTCAACTGTGAATACCAATGAAGATATCTTTGCTTTGTTACTTTTCCCTATGCTTAGTGATGTTGAAGTCATAAACTAAACAAGAGGGTTTTATTTCAGATTAACATTTGTGAAACTTGGCAACTTTGAAAATAAAATTCTTTTGTTTTCACATATATATATATATATATATTTTTTTTTCTTTAAAAGGAGTGAATCATGTACAGGGGGGTTAAATGCTTTGTCTACAAGAAAAAAAACTGCTCTAGAACCAACTTATTCATTATCATCCCCGTCTTTTTCATCTTCTTCCTTATCTTCCTTTTCCTCTTTTTCTTCATCATCTCCCTCCTCCCCCTTCTTGGTTTTGCTCTTCTCAGACCTAACAACTACTTCCTTTTTAACAACATCAGGTTTTCCTTTAGTCCAGTATGAAGCAATATCCTTTTCATATTTTTTTCCTTCAGTTTACCTGCCTTCTTTTCATTAGTTTCCTTGTCATCTGCAGCAGTATTATTCCATCTTTCTCCCAACTTTTTTTGCCACATCTCCAATAGAAAGACCAGGATGCTCCCCTTTGATTTTTGGATGATACTCAGAACAAAATGAAAAAATGTCAAGGGAGGCCTCTTCGTTGTGCTGGCATCCTTAAACTTCTTTCTTTGTTTCCCTTTAGGTGCTATGTTGATTTTCATTTCTCTTTCATAATGAACCTTAGCAGCTTTTGCCATGCCCTTAAATTTCCCCAAATTATTAGTGGACATTTTCTTCCATGCTTCTGGGCATTTTTTTTAGAAAATTCTGAGAAGTCCACAGAAGCATCTGTGTGCCTCTTCTTATGTTCCTCTCAGCAGGTTTGCATGAAGAAAGCATATGAAGAAATTTTCCCTCTTGGCTTCTTAGGATCACCTTTGCCCATTTTGATTTCTTTCCTTAAGCACCACACAGACAGGCCAGCGCCTATACAGTTCTTATTTGCCCTGGCACTGTCTCCAAAGAACTCAATGTCAACAAGAAAAAAGTCTGCTCTAGAACATGAGTGAGAGACTAAAATTCTTAATTAAGGCTTGGGATAGTGACAAGGAAAGTACTTTCTTCCCCAAATTGATTTATATACATTGCTTAGGTAGGTAGAAACATCATTGTCTTTGTTTATTTGGTCTAAATGAATAGAGATGTATTTTCTTAAAATATAGACAATAGAGAAAAGGAACTGCATGGAGGCATTTTTTCTAATTACTCTATGACTTTACTCAAGCAAGTCTTCATAAATACAGGCAGAGATACAAACCTATGGATTATTCTGAGGTCACCCAATATCAGTCATCATTTATTTCTTGTAAATTATCCTACTTAGGGAACCTCTACAACACTAATATCTTAGTATTGACAGAGAAGTCACTTTGACTCTGTTATACTGTAATTCATGTCTCCTATATAATCTTCCCTATAACATTTTTCCAACAGTCATTCTTATTGTTTGCCACTATCTTGGATTGAATAGAATAGAGGTATATTTTGGCTAGGTCAGTTTTCATCTGGAGGGTTTCATATTTTAAAATCTATGCCCACAGAAATAAGTTTTCATTAAAAATAGGAAGGTCTTATGGGTGAATCAGTACAAACCCCATTGTCACTCATAAAAAAATCTATTTAAAGTAATAGAATTGCTGAATCTCAACATTAAAAGGGATCTCCAACCCTATACCAATGGTGAGGTGCAAGCTCTGGGAACCCCCTTGAGCTCTCCTTGAATCTTTCAAGTACAGGCTCTGGGCAACCCCTTGATGTCTGATTAAATCTTCCCACTTGATGGGGCTACCCTAGCCCTCCATTGTCCATCTACTTTCCACCCTTAAGCCTATCAAAATATCAACCCACCCTTGCATTGAACTCCTCCTGAAGACCCTCCCCAAACTCCTCCTCTAGACCACCCTTAGATTCCTCTGTACATAAGACCCCATCTTCCTTCTATGTGGTATGAGAACACCATAGAATGACTTAGCACAGATTTACTCTGTGTCAGACTTACTCTGGCCTGCTTGCCCAATGCAAGCATCACCGATACCTAGGCTCCCTAAGAGTCTACCCCATGTGATGAACTTTTAATTAACGTTTAGTACACTTTACTTTTCTTTGGCTGAGAGAAGACTTGAGCCAAATTCATTTGGCAGGATCTGGCATGTTGGTATTTTGGGGTCTCGAGCACCCCTAACCCTAACATCTTCATCTAGAACAGTAGTTCTCAACCTGTGGGTCATGATCCCTTTGGGGGTGGAATGACCTTTTCACAGGGGTCACCTAAGACATTGAAAAACACATATCTACAATGGTCTTTAATATGAGTATTAAAGGGTCATGGCATTAAGAAGGTTAAGAACCACTGATCTAGAGCATGAGTGTCACAGAGGTGAAAAACTGAAGTCATATGTCCTCTCAGACTACACTGTGACTCATTTCTGTAAGTCCTCTGTCCTCAGAACCAGGAAAAATTTGTACACAATCACAGACACATCATATGTGTTATGATCAACCTGGATAAACTGGGCTCTTTTCAGCAATGCACAGTTAAAAGACAACTCTACCAGTCTCAGGTTGGAAGGAGATACCTACATTCAGAGAAAAATCTAGAGAGACCAGAGTTTAAATGGAGACTGAAGCAATACATGCTATTGTTCTTTTCCATGTTTGGTTTTGTTCCTTTTTCCCATTGTTCACTCCATTGGTTACAACCCTTCTATACAACCAGACTGTTGTACAATGTGAAAGGATTTACAGATCCTAAACATGAATGCACGGCCACCATGGGGGTTGGGGAGGAGGAAGGGTAGAAAATTTAAAAGTCAAATGATTGTGGAACTGAATCTTGTAAACTAAAAGTAAATAAACAAGTCAATAATTTTTTTTTCTCTCTCCTGCTATATAAACCTCTTCATCCTCTAAGCCAGTGGTTCTCAACCTTCCTAATGCCACTACCCTTTAATACTCATATTTGGGGGTGTATATATATGTAGGTGGACCTACCTGGAGAAAGATAGAAGAACGTGGTGTCTCAGTTCCTAATGTGTGGGGCACAAAGGCCCTACCCCAAATTAGCTACACAGAGATCTCTCCAGGTGAAAGCAGAAAGGTTTCTTTCCTAGAATCTCGGGAGAAGCGGACAATCCATGCCACTGGAAATGTCCAGAGGAGGATGACGATTTACAGAAGCAAAAGACTGGGTTAAATAAACAAACATCACAAAGCTTGTCCATCCTCTGATTATATTCACTTTGGAAGAGAGAGATACTTCAGAAATAGAATCTTTTACATATACACTCAGTTACAAATGTTAATTTTTGCTTAGTTCATGGAATAGGTACAAATTCATATTGAAACAGCATGTGTTTTGCTTTACAACTCATTGCATCAGTTTAGCAATAATTCAATTGAAAACTTTGTAGATCATCAGAAATTATCACACAAGACCTTTCAAAACATCTTTTCTATCAGTAAGGATGACAGTCTCTTCTGAGAGACCACACTCTTTATTCCACACAGAACTTTAGCAGATAGTTCACCTGAGAAACCACTCCATACGACACACTAAGACTATTGGAAATATGTGTTTTCCGACCATCTTAGGTGACCCCTGTGACCCCTGTGAGCCCTGTGAAAGGGTCATTTGACCCCCCAAAGGGGTTGTGACCCACAGGCTGAGAACGGCTGCTCTAAGCTAAGTCCATGCCTGGACTACTTGTCACTCTGGAAGGAAGTGTTTCCCTGAAGCCTCTTCCTGTAGTTGACGATTTCCTTCTAAAAGCTCCAATTTAAGGAGGATGATAAGGCCAAAGATATCTTCATTCCTTTCCAAACCACAAGGCCGATTCAGTTCCACAGGACTTTCTCTGCAATACCTTTTCAAGCTCCAGTTTATATGTTGTTATACTCAATTAGAATGTGAGCTCCTTGAGAGCAGTGACTATTTCTCTGCATTTCTGTTGCTAGTGTTACCTGGTACACAATAAGTACTAAATAAATGTTTTTGATTATTGACAAATTCTCTTTGGAATATCTCAATGACTGGAACATTAAATTTGCCGAGGCAATAGGTACTGGAGGGACACAGTCATTATTGGAAAGGTTTTCTTATGTTGGGCTATCTAGGTGGCACAGTGGATATGATGTGGTCTAGGAGTGCTAGGAACCCTGAAATGCAAGGGTACAGGAAGGAGGTATGCTTCAAAAGAATCTGACCACTCAAATCTTTTTTCAGTCAGTGATGAGATTTATTGTGTCACCAATAGAAACCGGTGGAATTTTTAAGAATCTGTACATTTGCTGAGGATAAAATTGGTACTTTTTACAAAAAGACTATGGGAAGATCTGGATAGGATTAAGGAGTGGCAAGTAGCTTGGAATGGGCCAGGTGCAGACAATGAGGGCCACAATGAAAGGGCAGTTAAAATGATTATTGACTAGAATAAGCTGGGTGCCTCAGGAAAATGCTAGGGATATGAGTTCAGAAGCTGAGTTCCTGAAATTTGTGGAAAAATTCAGGGACTTTTCTCTTTTGTGTTCCATCATTAGCACCCCATCAGATAGAGCTCTGGCCTTGGAATCAGAGCCATCTTCATGAGTTTAAATCTGGCCTTAGACACTAGGTGTATGACTGGGCAAGTTATTTCACACTATTTGCCTCACTTGGCAAACCACTTCAGTATTTTTGCCAAGAAAACCCCAAAAGGGGGTCACAAAAACTTGGATTGGATGCCTTTATGAAGTCAAAATATGTCTCTATTCAATCCAATTCAATAAACATTTAAGTAGCTATTATATGCCAGGCTATGCAAAGGATACAAAAAGAGGCAAAAGATACTCCTAGTGAAGAAGGTGCCCAAAGAGGGTTAGGGCTGCCTGAGACCCCAAAATACCAACATACTGGGTCCTGCTGAAAGAATTCTACTCAAGTCTTCTCAGCCAAGGAAAAAGTAAAGTTTATTGAAAGTTCAAGTTTGCCATGTGAGGTAGACTCTTAAGGAGCCAGTCTATACTAAGCTAGTCTATGGCGCTCCCACACAGAGGAAGTCTGTGCCAAGCTATTCCATGGTGCTCTCACTCAGAGCAAGTCCATGCTAAGCCATTCTATGGTGCTCTCACACAGATGGAGGGAAGATGGGGTCTTATATACAGAGGAATCTAGGGGTGGTTCAGAGGAGGAGCCTGGGGAGGAGCCAATGAGTTCAGACTCCAATAATGAGTTTGGGGAGGGTCTTTAGCTGAAGTTAATGAGGTCAATGCAAGAGTGGATTGATATTTTGATAGGCTCAAGGGTGGGAAGAAGATGGAACAAAAGGGG
>JAQQSW010018257.1:0-11285 GCA_028646575.1 Pseudocheirus occidentalis | reverse complement strand
TTGTCTCTCCCTGTCTCTTCTCATTCTAGTCCTCTCCCACCTCAGAATTTGCCTTTTAAAGTGTCATCTCTTCATATTCAATTGATCCTATGCCCTCTATAAAATCATATATACATATACTCAGATATGTATTCCTATGCATATATAGTCTCCTATATAGAGACATATGTGTAAGTATACATATATATCCATTTGTATTCCCTTCACCTATCCTCATACTAAGAAAAGTTTTATAAGTTACTATTATCATTTTTCCATATTGACATGTAAATAATTCAAATTTGATAAGTTCCTTATGACTTCTTTCCCATGTTTACCTTCTTACACATAGTATTATTAATATGATGAAATATCATAGTGAGAAAAGTAACAGTAAAACATTCTTCATTTCCTGCCCCCTCCCCCAACTTAGGGCATACCCTTTTACAAATAATACACCATCAGTAGGAAGAATGATCACACATGGTGGGCACACATATAGGGTACATGTATGTCAAGAACACACATATGGAGGTGCACAACATAGGGACCATGCCCGCACAGAGAACACATCAAAGGGCATGTCACACTTCATATACTGTAGCATATGCTGATACCGTCTGGTGATACTGTATCATTTTCTCTCTGGGCCTGATTCCCACTAGCCCCTGCTCTGCATTGACCCTGCCCCTGAGGATTGCATCCTATCTCTGAAGCTCTCTGCCAGGTTTCCCATCCTTTCTGCTCCCTGCTGGGTGTCCTGGGCTTCAGTGAGTTCTCAGCTGAGATGCTAGTCCTCCCCCATAAAAGGAAGAGTGGACTCTGCCACTTTCTTTTAGCTTAGCCCTCAGAGCCTAAGCTCCAGCCATTTTAGAGGGACAACTCCCTTATTTTATCAGACTAGGAAAGAAAACATCAGCTTTTTTCTCTCTCCACAAAGACAGAGATCTGTCATTGCTCACACTCTTCATTTGGAGCTGTATGCTTTTGAAACACCAGTCAGCCTAGCATTTAGAGCCTGAAGGCACTTGGTCTATCTTTGATGTTATTTACTCCTGCTAGAAGGATCAGTCAAAGGACTAGCAAGTCAAAGGACTGCCTGGGTGTTCAGCAGTGGATTTTTCCCAAGCACCTCCTCCAAGTCTTTGGGTCTTTGCATGCAAATAAATCTGAACAAGCACAAAAACTAAGCTTAGAGGGCAAGGTCATAATCTTCTTCTGGCCCACCTTTCTTCCTTTAATAAGTCCATGGAAACAACAAACCTCTCAAATAGTGACCTGTTCTACAAATCCATCTACCCTTTTCTAAATAAAATGGCATAGTAAGAGCATTTAATGGATTTGAATGGAAGGGAAGATAGGGAGAGCTATTGAGCTATCAAGTGGACCAGGAAAATAATAACACTATTTTATAACATTACATGGTGTGAGGCAGGAGGCAGAGGAGGAGGAGGAGAGGCCACTAGGGCATAGTGGAAACAGCCTTGAACTTGGGAGTCAAGGATCCTGGGTTCGGATCCTGACTTTTCTACAGACCTCCTTAGTGACCTTGGACAAGTCACTGTTCTCTCACTTGAGCCTAAGAATAACCCTGTGAAATAGACAAGATTATTATCTGTATTTTACAAGTAAGAAAAGAGAGACAGAGATCTGAAACAGAGGGAGATAGAGACAGAGAGAGATAAAAATAAGGGAAGTGAGACAGACATACACACACACACACACACACATATCCTGTGAGTAACAGAGGAGTGTCTAAGATTGCCTAGGACTCTGGAGGGTCACTGAGGGTGTCCCAGCCTGGAGGGCGATAGGGAGAGGAAAAATTGGTATTATCCACTCTCAGTTACTCTGAATACAAAGCCTAATGACCACTTTACCACCCTGAAGTCCTGGTGGTTCATTCTGTGTGGGAGATAGTCAAGAGAAGCTGATTTTCCAAGAATGGGCTCACAAGGCCTTGGATTGACCAGGCGGTTCAAGTTAAGGAGCTAAACAATGCCATAGTCATGTTTTCAGAAGGGCCCTTTAAAAGGACTGCCATGGGGGTGAGGGCTTGGGGGGGAGAAAGAGCAAGCAAGAAAGAAAGAGCTAGGTTGTGAAACCCTATTCAGTGGGAAAAGAGAGCCATTCTGGCCTTTGTCAAAAGCAGAGTCGGAGCACTTGCTAGGCAGTTGGGGCTTGATCTTTGATTTCTTCCAAATGGTCCCAATCAGTGGGAAATTACCCAGCCCACTTTGAGCAGTAGCTCCCAATTGTGACTTTGACTGAGCCACTTGGGGGTGGGGGCGTGTTTACAGACATCAGCTGGCTGAGCCCAGAGCCTCCCTCTTGTGTCTTTCCCTCCCCTGACGGTCAAGATAGCCAATTTTGGCCAGGGGATGGCTTGGCTTCTTGGATGAGTTGGTGTCCAGGCTGCCTAAAGGAGCTAACAAGGGCCACCACTTTTTAGAGCCCAAAATGATTTGGGGGCTTGTGGGTTTTCCAGAAGGACCCTGGTAAGAAGCTGGTAGTTTCTGAAAAGTTATTTGCAGCTTTGGAGACAACCTGGTGATGGCTCCTGCAGGGGAGCATTGGGCGAGTGCCTGATGCCCCCCAAGTATTTGTTGAGAGAGCCGCTAAGGTATAGTGGAGTTGCTAGCTAAACAAGTGGTTGCCATGGAGATTGCAATCCTGAACTGGGTTGCAGGAAAAAATAGAATTTCAAGGAGGAAATATTTTCTAGTCCTTCTGGTACCTTTTGGGAAACTTTGTGGCAAGAGGTGGAGGAGGGGAGGGTTGGGAAAGGTGAAAGGAAGAAACCCTTAGTCCTCTGAATCTCAGAAGTGCAGGAACTTTGGAGATGCCCTAGGCAAATTCCCTGTTGCCCAGAGGATGGTTATTATTACCAACCTGTGGTACCTATCATATATCTGCAAATGTACAGAGCTCACTTTTCCCCACATGACCTTCTTCCTGTGTAGAGGCTCAGGATATCCATTAGCAACCTGATCCATTAGCAACAAGTGAACTGATGGCTAATTAGCTCCATGAGTAGAGTTTGGTGCTTGAAAAGTCAGCCTTTTTGGCTTCGCTCTCTTCCTTGTCCACTGATTGACTCCCTAATCAGAGCCACAGTCAAGCCCTGACTCTGGCCATTGACTGACTCCTAGGTCTAATTACAGATTGACTTTTAACCTGGCCATGGCTAGAACCCCAATTTCAGTCATAGATTGACCCTGTAATCTCAGTCATAGATTGATCCCTAATTCCAATCAGAGACTGATGCTTTGTCCCAGTCACCGAATAATCTCTACCCTTAGGGAAAACCAGTTATCCCATAGTAGATTGAAAGAAGAGTAATTTTGAAAAAATGAAATGAGATAGAATTGCTTCTGAACAGACAAAAGCAATTAGCCTCCTCTTTTTCATGACAGACCACCAGCAGCAGGTGAAATAATTAGAATGTGAGGCTGATAATAGGATTATTCTGAATTAGAATCAGACTCTGTCAGAGTTGGAAAAGAACTTTGCAACAGTCGGTACAGTTCCCTCATTTTAGGAAAGAAACTGAGACCTAGAGAGTGTAAATGACTAGCCCAAGATGACCCTCTTAGTGGCAGAACCAGAACTAGGATCCAGGTCTCCTGTTTGAAGGAAAACAGCATGGAAAGCACAGGATATGTTTGATTCTATTAAAAATATTTATTGAATACTTTGTGTTTTGTATAATGTGCTAGAAGTTGGAGTATAAGGGTATAGAAAGCATAGCTTTTGCCCTCATGGAATTTACTTAGGGGTTGATGAGACAGCTATAATGCCAAAAAAAAATGGAGGGGGACTGGGTGTTAAAAATAATATGTACGGAAGTATGTGAGTGAAGAGTGAGCAGAGAGAAAGACTCTTTGACTCCAAAGTGGAGGGGGGGGAGGGGACCATGGCACACTCACTAGAAGAGCCAGCATTTGGATTGCCATTTTGTTATCTTTATATTTTCTTTTTTTCTAATTTATTAATTAACTTTTTTTTTCAAATTTTGAATTCCAAATTTTCTCCATTCCTCCCCTTCAACTGAGAAGGCAAGCAATATGATATCAATTATACATGTGAAATCATGTAAAACATTTCCATATTAGCCACATTGCAAAAAAGAAAAAGAAAAAAAGTGGAAAAGTTGTTCTCAGTTTGTTCTTAGAGTTCTTCAGTTCTCTCTCTGGAGGTGGGTAGCATTTTTTAACATGGAATATCCAATATCCCTTGGAATTGTCTTAGATGGTTGAATTGATCAGAGTAGCTAAGTCTTTCCACAGTTGCTTTTCATTACGGTATTTCTGTTGCTGTGTACAATGATTCCCTGGTTCCTATTATTTCACTTTGTATCAATTCATATAGGTCTTCCCAGGTTTTTTCTGAAACTATCTCTCTTATCATTTCATATAGCACAATAGTTTTACTTCACAATCATAGACCGCAACTTATTCCGCCATTTCCCAATTGATGGGTATCTCTTCAATGTCCGGTTCTTTGCCACCACAGAAAGAGCTGCTATAAATATTTTTGTACATATAGATCCTTTTCTTTTTTCTTTGATCTTTTTGGGATGTAGACTCGGTAGTGATATTGGTGGCTCAAAGAGGATGCACAGTCTGATAGCCCTTTTGACATAGTTTCATATTGTTCTCCAGAATGGTTGGATCAGTTCACAGTCCCACCAACAGTGTGTTAGTGTAACTGTTTCCTCTCATTACCTCCAGCATTTGTCATTTTCTGTCATGTTAGGCAGTCTGCTAGGTGTGAGGTGGTACCTCAGAGTTGTTTTACTTTGTATTTCTATAATTGATAGTGATTTAGAGCATTTAAAAAAATATGACTATAGAGAGTTTTAATTTCTTCTTCTGAAAACTGTTCATATCCTTTGACAATTTATCAATTAATCTTATTTTTTATAAATTTGACACAGTTCTCTATATATTTGAGAAATCAGGCCTTTATCAAAGAACTTATAAAATTTCCCCCCCAGTTTCCTACTTTCTTTCTAATTTTGGCTGCATTGGTTTTGTTTGTGCAAAACCTTTTCAATTCCATTTAATCAGAATTAATTATCCATTTTACTTCCCTGGATCCTCTCTTATCTCTTGTTTGGTCATAAACTCTTCCCTTTGGATTGCCATTTCGAAGCACAGGTGAGAATTCAGCCAGCAGCAAAGTGAAGGGAGGGCATTCTAGGCAAAGTCCCAGCAGTGGGAAAGTTCAGAATGTATAGGGGGCTTACATCCAGGCTAGTTTGACTGGAATCCACTTGGAGACAATTGGCGTGAGCAGAGGCTGGGAAGGTATGTTGATACCAGTGGTGTTCTTTGTCTTCAAGTCAAGGGCCTAGGCAGAAAAGGCACTAATTATTCCTAGTCTATGAACAGATAGGCATAGTGTGTGATTAAATGACTTGTCCTGCAATCAATGAGTAGTCAGGCAACTAACTTCTCACTGCTTTTCCTCTGTTATTTTGCATTTATCGTTTTATCCCAAAGTCACTTTCTGATAATAGAATGCAAGATCCTTGAAGGCAATAACTGTTTCATTTTTGTCATTGTATCTCTGGTGCCTAACAGTGCTTGATACATAATAGCATAGTGCTTTGTACATAGTAAACACTTAATGTATGTTTTTAAAATTCATTTGGCAAGCAGCTAGGAGGTGCTGCAGTGGATAAGAGTGGAAATCAGCCTGGAGCCAGCAAGACCTGAGTTCAAATGTAGCCTCAGACATGTACTAGCTGTATGACCCTGGGCAAGTCACTTAACCCTGTTTGCCTCAGTTTCCTCATCTGTAAAATGAACTAGAGAAGGAAATGGAAAATCACTCTAGTATCTTTGCCAAGAAAACTCCAAAAGGTATTGTGAGGTGGTGGATACAACTGAAATGGCTTAACAGCAAAAGGTGCTTAATAAATGCTTGCTGATTAGTTGATGGTAAGAATTCCTTACATTTGAATCGCTTTCCACTTCTCCACATGGTTTCACCTCTTGTCTCACTTGCTTTTTGCCATAATCCTGAAAGGGAGCAGGTGTTTTTTTATCCCTGTCTTGTAAGAGGGCAAAAACAGGTTCAGAGCCCAGCCTAGAACCCACATCTCCTCATTCCTTCCTGTTGTCTTTGACTTTCTTTTTTTTTAGTTTTAAATTTTTTTATTTTTGCTTTTTGGAGGGGGGAAGTTAGGGCAATTGGGGTTAAGTGACTTGCCCAAGGTCACATGGCTAGTTTTTTGTCTTAAGTGTCTGAGGCCAGATTTGAACTCAGGTCCTCCTGACTCTAGGGCTAGTGCTATATCCACTGTGCCACCTAGCTGTCCCCTGTGTTTGAATTTCTGTGGCTTCTTCTGTTTCCTCTTTACCTTCTCGGGCAGCACTGGACTAAGTTCAGTGCTGGGCACCACAGTAAGCTTCTATAAATCTCTATCCCAGAACTAGTCAGTAAACTCACCTGTCCCATTTGTGAGATGCTGCTACATGTGCTACAAGCCAGGTAAGGTAGAGGAGGGGCAGTTAAGAATCAAATCAAGGGGGGTGGCTAGGTGGTGCAGTGAATAGAGCACCAGCTCTGGAGTCAGGAGGACCTGAGTTCAAATTTGGCCTCAGACACTTAACACAAAAATTAGCCATGTGACCTTGGGCAAGTCACTTAACCCCAACTGCCCTCCAAAAAGCAAAAAGAAAAAAAAAATGAAAAAAGAATCAAAGGTATTTTTTATTTGTTTTTCCATTTTTTGTTTTGTTTTTAAGGAAGACTCAGTTTTAGTACTTTCTCTGTCACTGTGTGTCCTTGGGTAAATTGTTTCCTCCTACTTGGTCTCAGTCTCCTCTTCTGAAAAGCAAGTTAGTTGTATTGAATGTCTCTCTAAGTTTCCTTGCTGCACCCTGGTGATTCAGTGTGCCAGCTGAAGGCCCCTTGCCGGAGATGAGCGCGTTTCCCCTCCCCCTTCATCACTCCCCACTCCCAACTCCCCATATTGACTTGTTCCTGATGACATGTACTGGAGACAGCCAAATTGCAGTGGCTTTCAAGAGGAGGGAAGGGAAATTGGCACGAGCTGCTTAATAGCTACCCAGATCCCTGGGAGTCTTTTGTGTGATGCCAGGAGTCACTCACTCTATCATGGCAACTCAGCTCAATTCAGTTGAGGCTCAGCTCGATGGATGTGCCATGGGAGAGCCTAGAGGTGCATGCTAGAGATAGCTGTTGGTGAGAACTGAGTGAGTGGAGGATTGGGAGGGAGGGGATACAAGTATGGAAACTGCCTGTTGAATGTCCCCCCCAAAATGTGTTCTTTCTTTCTAGGTCAGCTTAGATCTCTCTCTTCCCTTGTAAAGTCTTCTGTGGCAACCTCAGCCCATTTTACAGATGAAGGCCCAGAAAAATTAAGGGGTTTATTACTCAAAGTCGCAAAGGGAGTAAAATCAGAGACCCACAATTGGAATCCAGGTCCCATGGCCCCATGTTCAACTAACTTTCTAATTAGCCCATAGTACCTTAGAATGTAAGTGTCAGAAGAGTTTTTAATGATCATCCCTGGAGCAGGGTGGGGATGGAGATCAGCATGGTATATATATATATATATATATATATATATAATAGAAAGGGTACTGACTTTAAGGTCTAGGGACCTGGGTTCAAATCCAAGCTATGCTTCTTATTCTCAGTGTGACTTTGGGTAAATCAATTTATTTTTCTGGTCCTTGGATTACTCCTCTGTAAAATAAAGTGACTGGAGGAAATCATCCCAGAGGCACTTTCCAGGTCTCATATCCCATGATCCTGTGAACTCCCTCTATTAGTTCACAGTGGTTGAGTAACCAAGTTTAGGTCATGGAAAGAGCATTGGATTTTGAACCACAAGACTTGGCCTCAGCTCTGTGCTTTGTGACTCAGGGTTCATGGAATCAGCTCAGAGGTCATTTTGTCCAACTTCCTAATTTTACAGATGGAGAAACTGAGGCTCATAAAGCATACATGAATTGCCCAAAAGACACACAGAGAGTAGAGAGGAGATCCATAATTCAAGTCCAGGTTCCCCTGGCTCCCAAGTTCAACAATCTTTCCTGTTACCATTCAGCCTTTAATCTCTTCACCTCACCAGAATTCAGTTTCCTTCTTTGTCAATTTAGTGGGTTCAACTAGGTCATTGCCAAGATCACATCCAGTTCTAGGTTCTGTACTCTATGATGCACACAACTCACCCAAAGTCACGCAGGGAGAGAGGCCACCGTACTTGGTCTCCCATTCACTACCCTCCCAGGTTTCATTACCTTTCATTGGACACCCCTCAGATCCTCCCTTGTGGCGCACGATTTTCTTGACCCATCCAAACCTCACTCTGATGGCTCATTGAGGGATTGGCTTCTTGAAGGCTCTACTGCCGGCCTTTGGCAGGTGATACCAGGCTAGAAAGACACCAGGGATGGGCCTAGCAATGTTTGCTGTTTGAAAACAAGCTTGGCCCAGTTTGGAGCAGCGTATCACCAATAGGGTGGTTACTTGTATTCTTTATGACCTGCATCTGAGAGAGCAGTCATTTAAGCCATAATACAGTGTGAAAAACACTGGCTCAAGTCAGAAGACCTAGGTTCAAATCCCACCTCCTCCTTTGGCAAGTCCCTGAAGTTCTCTGAGACTCAGTTTCCTTATCTGTCAAACAAAGAGGTTAAACTGGATGACTCCTGAGGTCCTTCCAGTGGCAGATCTATGACAATATGATTCTCTCTTCTTACATTCTCTTCCCATTCTTTGTTTTCTCTTTTTTTTCTTGGCTTCCTTTCATGCATGGGCACACAATTTCTCTCTCTCTCTCTCTCTCTCTCTTTCTCTCTCTCTCCAAACAATGGAAGAACCCTAGGAAAAAGAAATGGAGACCTGGGTCCTGGTCCCAGATCTGTTGTTACTCCTTCACTGTGTCACCTTGGGCAAGTCACTTATCTCTCCCTTCTGGGCCTCATTTCACTCTTTTGTCAAATAAAGAAACTAGAGCAGGCGACTTCTAAAGTCTTATCCAATACTAACACCTCATGACTCTGTGATTTCCCTGCTGGCATTCTGGTCCCATTCTCTCCCTGGCCCCAGGCCCACACACGTCTTCAGTCCCTCAAACGCACCCTTTAAAATGAAGTGGAAATTTTCTTTCTGTGGATTTCAGTCTGTGTGTACTTCTAGAGGAGTGCCGGTAAATCTGTAACGTCTCCCCAGAGAGGTGTATTTGATCATAACACATGCATGTTTATTTTCACAGCCCCCATCATCTAAAATTATAACATTAAAAATAAATAAATAAAAATAAAATTCTAACACTGACTCTTTGGAGCCACAAAACCATTTCCCAAATAGTTCTGCTTCTACCCCCAACCCCAGGAACATTTCACTGCCTCTTGCCTCCCCCTTCCCATCCCTCACTCCCAATCCCATACATTCCTTCCTATTTTTTTTCTCAGCTCTTCTAGGAAGCAATGAGAAGGTCATGGGCAGAGTTGGCAACAAAGAGAGGTGGAAACTGAGAGGAAGGAAGGATGAGGTTAGGAAAGTGAGACCATAAAGCATTACAGTAAGGAGAAAGGGGAGGCAGAGAGAGAGATGGGGCTTTGGGGACACAATGGAAGGGCGCCAATCCAGAGAATGTTAGTGGGGTAAGAAATCTAGTCAAGGAGCAAGCAGGTGGCAGGTGCAGTGCCAGCATCATGGGATTAAAAAGAATGTTAAGAGATCCTTCCAGTGCAAGGCCCTCATTGTACAGATATCAAAACCAAGTAAATTTAAAGGATTTACTTAAAGGTACGTGGCAAAGGAGTTACCGAAGTAGAACCCAATGCTCCTAACTCCCAGCCTCACTCAGGGCAGAGAAATTACAGCTATCCCTTTCACGTAACCAGGGTTAGGGGCACGAAAGCCCCATGATCTGGAAAATCTGTGTAAAATTTTCTGGCCCTCCCTTCACACCAGAGAAGAAGTCTGAATTTTTTCTTTTTCTTTTATGGGATATTTATAGTACCTTATTGTAAAATTGAGGTATATTTATGGTACTAAAAGATAAAATATGTTGCTATTATACAATTCTATGCATCTATTTTATGCATTTCTGAGTTTCTAAACTTTTCCTGTGTTGTCTGCTGGCCTTTTTGTATTGTCTGTGTCTTCTGCAAAATTCTCCAAAAGTTCCCATTTGATTTCTTATGCTGACCTGCAATATTTTGAAACCATGTTGGGGAAAAGTCATGTTGTGGAAGGGATAACTGGACTCGGGTCTCTCCTCTCAGGATAACCATGTCAGATGCTCTTTATCCAGAGTTGATTAGAAATCAGGGTTTCAGCCATGATGTGGTCTGGTCCCTAACTTACAGTGCAGCCTTGAACAAATCTCCTCCCTTTCTGGTTCAGTTTCTATGTCTGTAAAGTGAGGGTGTTGGATCATATCAGGAGTTCTCAGCCTTTTTTGTGTTATGGACCCCTTTGGCAGTTTATTAAAGCCTATGGAACGCTCTCAGAATGGTTTTAAATGTATAAAATGAAATATATAGAATTGTAGTTAATTTGGCTATTTCCTTGTGGCTGTTGGTACATGGTTGCCAGTCAGCTAGTTAGAGTTAGGTCTTAGTCTGTGGCAATGGAAGGAAGAAGGTATCTGCATCCAGAGAAAGAACTGATAAACAGAAGTATACATAGAACAACTGTGTGTATGTATGTGTGTATGTGTATATGTATGCATGTATGTATGTATGTATACATACATATTTATGTCTAATGGTAGCCATCTGGTGGGGGAAAGAAGAAAAAAGGGGAAAAAAAGTTATATGATAACTTCATTAAATATTTAAAAGGAATAGCAAGTTATACATAATATATTTATAGTTTCATATACAATCATCTTTCTTCTATTATAATATGTTATGGAAATGCTTGTTTTATTACTTAAATTCAGAATAAAATAAATTTGTAAAAATATATAAGATTGAGAAGGAAACCAATTATATTAAAATAATTATTTGTTACAGTTTTGGGGGGTCAGGCTGTATAGGTTTCACCTATACCCTTCCTCAACAGGCTTCAGGCATCCCCGGCGCCCGGCTTCTGGCTTCTGCTATCTCCAGGAGAAACAGCTGCACAGAAAACTTAAGACACAGGGCTTGCTTCTTGCTACTTTCTCTTAGGCTTGGCGTGGCTGGAACTCTCTCTTCTTCTCTAAGCTTGGCATGGCTGGACTTCCCTCCGCCTCAGGGTAGCCTGTATTTAAGTCCTTTCTCCAGGGCCCCTTAGGGCCCCTCCCCTGGCCTTGCCCTCACCACAGC
>JAQQSW010018256.1:0-11286 GCA_028646575.1 Pseudocheirus occidentalis | reverse complement strand
GGGGGGGGGGGCTCCCTCTATTAATGCAGATTAGTGTTTTCCCTGCTATTTATATTCTAAATAAGTGATGACTTTGGAGGGTTGACTCAGCTTCCTGTGTCAGAGGCAGCACTGGAACCCAGGTCTTCTGATTCTGAGGTCTGCTACTTACTTATCCATTGGACCATGCCATCTCTCCATACATAAAACACATGACTTTTTATATTCTGAAGTTTTTCCACTTCAAAAGTGAGAAATGAATCATACAACGGATAGAAAGCGAATCAAACCCTTTGTCGTTTCCTTCAAATAGATTCTTTGCAAACCATTGGCACCCTGAACCATCTCTCTGCCCTCAAACCCCCACTTATGCTGCTATTTGTGTTGTTCAATTTTTATAAAGAAATGGGCTATGCTATTTCCTCCCTGCATTTTAAAAAAAAGTTATGGATTTATAGAGAATATTTCCTTCTCGTGGACTCTTAGCTGTGCCCTTTTCCAGGGACAATGAGAAGACTGTGTGGTGGTCCTTTGTCAGCACTGTTTACACCATGTGATTTTGTTTATTTAGACGCTTTTGCACTCTAGAATTATGGCTTTGGTGCCTAGCCAGAATCTACTTCCCAACTTTCAGTCCTTACTTTTCCTAGTGAAATTAGGCCTTTTTTTTTGGTCCCAAAGGCAGAGAATGGGTGGCCATAATCCCCCACAGGGACACAAACCCTTTGTCAATTTATCCAACGGGGCAAATGTTTCACCTTATGATGTTATAAGGATCTTAGCCAGGGCTGGCCATGTAGTGCTGAGAATGCCTACCACTGGGTATTATCCGGAATGTTCAGTTGTTACCCCAACAGATCATTAAGTGATCTTAATGACCACTCTGCCTGGTTTCAATGACACAGAACAACATGCCAGCACCAGGCTAAGCTCAATACTTCTAATCTCATCTTATTGCATTATTGCTCAGTTGTATCTGATTCTTCAGGACCCCATTTAGGGTTTTTGTGGCAAAGATGCTGGCTGTAGTGGCTTGCCATTTCCTTTTCCAGCTCCTTTATAGATGAGGAAATCGAGGCAAACAGGGTTAAGTGACTTGCCCAGGGTCACACGGCTGGTAGATGTCTGAAGCTAGATTTGAACTCACAAAGATGAGTCTTCCTGACTCCAAACCCAGCACTCTAAACACTGCACTGTCTAGTTGCTAACTCAAGCTTTGACTGATGCCACCTCCCTCAGCCTCCTCTCCCCTCTGATTGCAGGACTAGAGGGAGGAGAACCAAAGCTTTCCCAACGCCTTCCTTTATAGAAGGCAGATAATGGACTCTCAGATCCTTCCACTTTGCATCTGCTCTCTGCCTAGTTTCAACTTCACCTAACAAGATGGCTCTATGCAGGGATCCCCCTGGTCTCCCCTCACCTTTCCTGCATCCTTTTATCTTCACCCATTAGATTTTAAGCTCCATGAAAGTAGAGACTGTATTATTTAGCATCGTGCCTGGCACATAGTAGGTGCTTAAGAAATGTTTATTGGTTTGGATTGGTCTCCTAGGATATGGAGAGGTCAAAATCTGCTTTAGTAAAGAGAGTACCTCCACATGGATGAAATCACAATTTCTTGAAGTCATTAAGTACATACACATATTGATAAGAGAAAACTGTTCAATTCATCATGAATTAAGTGAAGTTTCTTTTATGTGGGGCTGTGGAATAATATAAATTATTATATACATGATAATTTACATTAGTTGTATATATTGTATCATATATATATATATATGTATGTATTATTATTATTTATTTGTTGCTGTCCTTTGTTCTGGAAGAACACCAAAATGATATTACTATTTTGGGGTCAAGATACAGCATGTTGGACTGTGGCTGACCAGACCAATATGAGCTCAGAAGGCTCATTTTATATCTTCTTCCGTGCAAGTTCATCCATCTCTCCATCACACCTTGCTCAGTTTACCTGCTCCTGTATCACTATCAAACTCAGGAAGACTCATCTTCATGAGTCCAAATCTGATCTACGATACTTACAAGTTGTGTGACACTGGGAAGTCAGTTAATCCTGTTTGCCTCAGTTTCCTCAACTGTCAAATGAGTTAGAGAAGAAAATGGCAAACCATTCTAGTATCTTTACTAAGAAAACCCCAAATGGGGTAAGAAAAATTATTCTATTAATAACCAAATGTTAATTTGGGATCCAGGATTTTCTCTTTTATTTCCTCACTCAAGGTTTACCCCATGTGAAAAGTCTCTGAAGGACAGACTGGTTGTTGAGATTGTCCTAGCCCTCATCATATATGCTCTTCAGTCTTGGGTGGGACCCTGAGGAAAAGAGTCCCTGTTCTTGTTTCCCTCCGGTGGAGTTTAGGGTGACCCAGTTCATGAAGGAGAACACCAGAGTGGTATGCATGGAAATGACTTCACCTGTCCAGATTGCTAGAAGTGCCTGAGTCTCATGACCAAGCCATGTTCTCAACAAGAGAAGTTGAAGCCTCCTAGCCCACCTCTTCAGTAAATGTCTCCCAACTGGGGTTGGTTTTCACTTTTCAGGAGCATTCCCCTTTACAAAGGTATTTGAGATATTCAATGTTTCCATCAGTTGTCACTGAGTACCAAAAGAAACCACTGACCCTCAATTTATTGATTGATGGCTAGCCTAATTAACAAATTGGTAATTGATTTCCCAGAAACTCTGTCTCTTAGGTTTTTCATTCACCACAGCAGTATAACAAAGAGTCTGACACAACTGAAAAGACCTAATAGCAACAACTTTTCCCCCAAGGAGGATTAATTGGGTCAAAATATTACCTGAAGATGACCCAGCCTTTTCTCTGGTGAAGAAATAAGGTGACAGCTTTTTCTTCTATTATGTATAGATGGAGCAGTTCTTCAGCACACCCAGTGTGGAAAACAAATTGTAATTTGAAGAACAGAGAATCAAAACATCATTCTGCAACCATTGATCCACTGCAGCCATCTCATAAAACTGCCATTTTGAATCATCCTTTATTTTTTTGGACTTCACTATAAGGGTTATGTAAGCACTGAGGGGCCCATGGCTCATCTCAAGAGTGGGGAAATGAAAACTTCTAGACTCTCCCAGGAATCCTCTCAAGTTATAAATTGACAGAGAGGATGAAAACTTTGACAGGAGGGAAATATCAGCAAACAGATGGATCTGACAAATGATTACTCATTAAAAACATAAGCAGAAAGAAACAAGCCACCTTGACTGTAACAATTGACCTCAGCAGCAAGCTTTTCTGCCTTTTCAGAATTTAGATAGAAAGAAGGCAAACTCTCATACTCCCTTTCATATCATCGGTTTTTTAAAAAGACTGGCAAGTGAAGTTTTATACACACACACACACACACACACACACACACACATACACACACACCACAGAGGAATACTGATGAAGTTTTAAAGAAGTCTCCTAAAGTACTTACAACTATTTCAACCCTTTTAATTCATCTACAAAGTCAAGTTGCTGATAGGAAATCTTTTTTATTTCTATTGACATTCAAAATCATTAAAATAAACACATTATTTAACCTCTTTCTCTCTTTCCTTTTTTCTCTTCTTCTTTGTCTACCTTTCCTCCCTTTTTTCCCTTCTTCTCTTTTCTCTATTTCTCAAGGCAAGACAAGGCAATAATCATTTATTGAAAGTTTACTATGTGTTGGATTCAGTGTTAAGCAATATCAGCAAGAAAAAAGGGGGGGGACTGGCAATTCCTACCCTCAAGGGTATTATGTTCCAATGAGAGAAGACAACATAGAAAAGTGAACTGAAAAGTGTTGGAGGCTATACCAAAAAATAGAGGTATGGGGAGGGGGGGAAAGAGAGGGAGAGGGAGACAGAGAGAGAAAGAGAGAGAGAGAGAGAGAGAGAAAGAGAGAGAGAGAGGGAGAGAGAGAGAGAGAGAGAGAGAGAGAGAGAGAGAGAGAGAGAAAGAGAGAGAGAGAGAGAGAGAGAAAGTGGAAGGGAGAGAGAGAAAGTGGAAGGGAGAGAGAGAAAGAGAAAGAGGAGAAGAGAGACACACAAAGACAGAGAGACAGAGAAGGAGGGAGGAGGAGAAGAAAGAAGAGGAGGAGAGAGACAGAGACACAGAGAGGAGGTTGCTCAGCTGATGCAATGTATTCACATAGAATAGTGAGATGAGTGAAATGGCTTCCAAGAGAATTATAATATATTAGGGCAGTGCTTTGGAGAAACTGCATATACTGTACTGGCTCTGGTTGACTAAGAGGTTGTAACGAAATTTTTCATTGGCTTTGTAGCTGAGTCATTGGTGGTTCAGAAAGGCCTCGGTCAGCTCTGGCTTTCTCTTTTATTTCATTTATCTAATGAAATAATACTTGTAATGTGCTTAGCAAAGTGCCTGGCACATAGTAGGCACCCTATAAATGCTTGTTCTCTTCCCTGTTCTTTGCTCCTTTTGCATTTGGGGGAATGCAGTGAGCCCTTCACTTACAGCATACAATGAGAGACCATGCTGTAAGAGAAAAGGTCTTAGGGCCATCATCCCCTCTGAGGCCATATGTCCTCCTAAGAAACGGGCTTTCGTCCTTAATCTTTTCATTTCACTCATTTCCCTTCTAGGTGGCACAGTGCAAGGCCTGGGGTGAGGAAGACCTGAGTTCAAATCCAGCCTCAGATCCTCACTAGCCTGTGACTCTGGACAGGTCACTTGACTCCTGTAAAATGTAAAATGGGGAGAGTTATCTCCATTCCAGGGTTGTTTTGAGGATCAAATGAGACAATTGTAAAGCACTTAACATATTTCCTGGCACATAGATGGGAATGCAAATCATAATAATCTAGGATTTTGAATCTTAGTCATGTTGCTGCCAGGTTCAGCATCAATGGCCCCAGGAAAGGGGAGTGATCCTTCTGTACCAGCCTAGCTGAAGGTATAGAATCATTTGACAGTCAAACCACATCTAGAAATGAACTTGTAGGACCAAATCTCTGTACAAACTGTGCTAAACTTTGAACCTATTCCCACAGAAACTTAGGGAGCCTAAGGGTGAGTACAGCCTCAATATATTGGGAAATGGTTATATCTGCTCTTGCTACACATGAAGTAAATACTCTTTTATTAAAGTCAACTTACATTAAAGGGTTAAATGGAACTAGGGAAACCAGTTATGGGCATCCAACATATGATGAGGACATACATAGTTGGTGGGAGCTCAAGCCAAGAGCAATAGAGAAAAGCTCCCCACAAAACTGTAGTATCTCTTCTTTTTTTTTTTTTTTTTTTTTGCTTAAACTTTGGGCATTTATTCATAGACATTTCAGGCTATGAATTTTGCCATTTTATCCTTTCTGGGTTTCTGAACAGCTCATTTTCCTTCATTATAATTACCTTCTATGGTGTCTAGCTTGGTAAATATGCATAGGTGGTTATCTTCTTCCTCTATCCTTTTTAGTTTAAAGCTCTTTTTATTAGATTTGCAAGATAGGGAGCAAATACATCCTACAAGCCCTATTGCATTATGGATAGAACCTCAGAGTCAGGTCAGTCTGGGTTACACCTCTATTTCCTACAAATATTGATTTGTGACCCCTGAGTAAATCACTTAACCACTCAGAGCTCTAGGCTGCTCTCTAAGACTATAATTCACAGAGAAGTTGCTGACCTGTGACTCTAAGTTGTCTCCTAAGGTCCTCATCTCCTAAGGTGCTTCATCACAGCATGGAGTCTCTTTACCAGAGAGAGTTCCTTATGCCAATGAAATTTTATTTTATCTGTTTTAGTCCGTGCATCAGAAATCCATAGTCCATTTGAATAAACCACTTTCTTAGCCAGCCATTTACTCTCAGATCATTTTTTCTTTTCCTTTTTCATTCTCTACCTTTAACGAGCAGAAAAGAGTAAAAAAATAACCTGGGTCCCCATGGCATTTAGTTTCTTATCCCAACCTTCGCAAACTTAGGTGGTATTTGTCAGGTTCCTTATGGCAGCATCATGTGGTCCTATATAAATTACCCAAAGTATGTTGTAGACATCTGTTTTAATAAGTCCTAGGGGGTCTGGGTCGTCTGTCAGGCTTTGGATACGTGCCTCAAGAATTTAGCAAATCTCGCCATTAGGCTGACAAATGGCTGCCTTGATACCTCTGACCAGAGAATCACCAACCACCACTTCCCTTCTTCCTCTGACTGTTACTAGCTAATCTCTCACTTGGTGGTTTCTGTGACTTTATTATTCCATGGAGGACAAGCAGCTGCTTCTTCCTCTGATTATCTAACTTCTTTCTCTTCAGGAAGAGTCTTGAAATTACTTTTTTTTTCCAACTATGCAGTCTTCATTTTCCTTCTCTTTCTCCTCCAAGTGATCTTATTTCACTCTCCAAGCTCTTTGTTCAGAGTCACGTTTCTCCTCTCCTTTCTAGATCCCTTTTTCATCACTGGCATCAAAGTTGTCTTCCTATCCCTTTCAGGGGCATTTCATTGTCCTTTTCAACCTGGTATGTGGAAAAGCATTTCTTGAGTGCCTTGAGCTCCTTGAATAGCTTCTCTTACAGGAGAGAAACCAGCTGACAATCAGAACATAGATAATAGATTCTTAACTGTGTCAGAATTACAAACATGGCATAGTCAATGAAGGTCACTGACAGATTCTCCCTGCTCTTGATGATTTCAGAAAAGCCTGAAAAGACATACGTGAACTGATACAAAGTGAAGTAAGCAGAACCAAAAGAACATTGCATATAGTAACAGCAATATTATATGATGATCACCTGTGAATGACTTAGCCATACTCAATATGATCCAAAAAAATTCCAAAGGATTCATTATGAAAAATGTTATTCAGCTCCAGAGAAATAACTGATGGAGTCTGAATGCAGATCAAAGCATAGTGTTTTTCCCTTCATATTTTTCATGGGTTTTAAAATTTTTTTGGCTGTTTCTTCTTTTACAACATGACTAATATGAAAATATGCCTTTTATGACAATGTATATATAACCTATATCAAATTGCTTACTTTTTTTTTTGCTTTTTTGGAGGGCAATTGGGGTTAAATGACTTGCCCAAAGTCACATGGCTAGTAAGTGTATCAAGTGTCTGAGGCCGGATTTGAACTCAGATCCTCCTGACTCCAGGGCCAGTGCTCTATTCACTATGCCACCTAGCCACCCCTATTGCTTACTTTCTTAAAGAAAGAAGAATGAGGGAGGGAATTTGGAACTCAATTTTTAAAATTAATGTAAAAAATTGTTTTTAAAAACAAAATATTTCCTAAAATTATATTTTATAGGATAAAATTGTCAATTATTTAATTAATTACTAAAACAAAACATTTTAAAAGACTCTCCCTGTTCTCCATATTAATTATTTAAATTATTACTGTCAGTTATTATTATTGTTAGTACAAATGCATTTAATTCAGTCAGATTGTGGAAAAATATGTTGGTCAAAATATCACACCCAGCAAAGCTAAGCATAATCCTGAATGGGGGGAAAATGGATATTTAATGAATTGTCAGACTTCCAGGATTTTGTTTTAAAAAAAAACAAGCCTGAACTTAATAGAAGATTTAACATACAAGAGCCAAGACAAATATAAGATACATACATGGCAAAGACTAATTATAAGGACCTCAATAAGGACAGACTGTTTACCTTTTATGCATGTAAAATGTATGTCTAAGATTGTTATTCATGATTGGGTAGTTCATAAGAAAGATTGGGGTAGATCTGAGTATGATACAATTTTAAAAAGTAAAACCATTTAGGAAAAGCTAAAAAGAGTAATTATGAATGAGGTGCATCTAATTCAGAGGAATTAGATGGAGGAGGAGGACTGGTAGTGCTGGAGCCCTACAATGGGTCCAAGTGCATACATACATACATATATACATACATACATACATACACACATATTCATATTTATAAAAGTCTTCTAAATTCAGAGAGAAATAAAATGCTAAGGGGATAGGAAGAGGGGAAAGATAAAGGAGGGATCTTTAAAGGGGAAGGTGAAGGAATATATTAAAGGGGGATATAGAAGGGTGTTTAGATTTAGGAGACTGAGAGATGCTTAAATGGTAGGTCAGTCATGTAATAGGAGGGCATAGTAGTGGGTAGAAGTAGAGTTTTATATATACATATATACACATGCATATACATATATAGTTTACGTATGTAGTTATATGTGTATACATGTGTGTATACACACAAACATATGCATGTGTGCGCACCAATCATGTATGTGCATGTGTATACATACATGCGTACACGCCTACTATATTTCACCGTCCGAGAAACAGAGGATAAATAAGTATAGTATGGTCTTACATCCATAGGTCTATGTATATGTCTACATATGAGTATGATTATAGATATCTAAGTATATGTACTTTTAAGAATATATATGTATGTGTATGGGTGTTTATGGGTATACATATGCATATCTGTGCATATATATCTATATGTGTATATATATATATGTGTGTATGTCTATGTGTGTGTATGTGTATGTATACACACACATACATGTGTGTGTGTATATCTATCTATATAGAAATATAACCACACTTATTTGTAGCCTGCTGGGCCAGGATGACCAGGAAAACCAAGTAAAAAGTACGCATCAGAGAACAAAAGAAAACTTACAAGGAAGCAAAAAAGACAGGTAGCTCTCAACACAATGCATAGTATTTATTGGATGGGTTTTCTTGAAATGGAAATTTATTGCTCTGTATTTAGAATTCTCTCTCACGTTCTACTCTTTTGACAATTTTGACAATATTTTTTGACAACAATACTCTTTCTCTTTTCTTATTTCATATTACTTAAGTTTTAGTGTTTGTTTATTTCTTTTTTTCTTTTCTTATTTTGTATTTCAGTTTAAAAATTTTCAAATTACAAATAAAAAATATGTTGGTTTGAGTTTGTAATCTGGTCTCATCAGTTTATCCCTTACAGTTTATCTTAAATACCTTTGCTATTCACTAATACTTTCCCTTCTTAAATACCTCACTTATTCTACTTTGGTGGCACAGCAAAAAGGAAATTTTCATGTATGGAAGTTGTATGCATTCCGCTTGAGTGCTCTTTTAATGGGGATATGCCATAAAGACCATTGGTGATATATCTTGAGATGAAAATTAAGTATCACTGCAAAACAACTATGTGTTTGTTACTCCAGGGCTCCTTTCCAGGCTCAAAACAGAGCATGTCTAGTGAAGAGTCTGAAGGTGCAGCTGTAACTGTTGAACTGACCATTATCGAAGACTACAGTTACAATGTTCTCCAGGCAGACAAGCCTCACATACTACAGTGTCCATAAAAAGGGAGGAGGAGCAAAGGAATGTGAGCACAGAATGTCCTCAGCAGTGAGAGAAATGCCTTTTTTAGGTTTTTTAGAATCACATGGAAAGATATAGTTCCTAGATTTCAAATAAGCAACAACAAAAAAGCTCAAAGATCACCTGATATTTTAATAGGGGTTCAGTAAAAATGTATTTTTGACTGACTACTGATCACTAATAAGGGTGTAGAATACTGTCAAGAAGTGAAAAAGCTGGAGGCAAGATTCGTCCCCTTCCTCCTTCCCAGCTACTGCACATTTGAAAGAGAGGGAAGCAACAGCAAGAATTGAAGCCCACATTCGTGGAGTGCCTTCATCAAACATATTACTTAAGAAAACCTCACTAATTAAGATGCATTAAATATTTTCACTATTTTACCCATGATGAAACTGAGTTCCTGAGAAGCGAAATCAGTGAAGTAACTTGCCCACAGTCACGCAAATCCAGAATTCCAACCACCTCTAAATCCAATATTATTTTCAATATACCTTATTACCGGGGCAACTAGGAGGCACATAAATAGAGTGCTGGCCCTGAAGTCAGGAGGACCTGAGTTCAAATCCAGCCTCAGACACTTGACACTTAACTGTGTGACCTTGGACAAGTCACTTAACCCCAATTGTCCTGCCTTCCTCCCTCCAGTTGTGAATTGGGTGCTACTGGAACTGCAATTTTATCATGGATAAGAAAAAAATTACTTTTTGTTTCTTTTTGATTTTGAATGATGGTATTTTTCTTCCCAACAATGAAGAACTCAACATTTTTATGTATCTTACAAAACAATGGCAAGAAAGTAATAACAAATACCATGGAGTCATTGTTGCCCCCTAAGACCTTCCTCTGATGCTTTGTTGTGGTATAAAGTGCCAGTGAATGTTTCTTTAGAAAGAGATGAATTTTTTTGTCTTCAGAAATTCTCAGTAGATGTGATCATGCTCTTAGTCAGTGGTGAAAATACTCCCAGTGTTAAAATAATAGACATTCTCAAGCATCAAAATAAGAATAATTGAGTAACTTGAAAAAATATCCCAATCAATCAACAAGCATTAAATGCCTACTGTGTGCCAGAATTGTGGTAGGAATTGAAGACAAAACATATGTTTAATTCAATTCAGCAAAAATTTATTCAACACCACATAATGTCAAGCTACCCAAAGAAAAGGCATGAAGGAGGATATAGGCAGAGTCACTCTTTTTTTGTCCAGGTTTTGTTTTGTTTTTGTTTTTTTGGCAGGAAGAAGGCAAGGCAATTGGTATTAAGTGACTTACCCAATGTCACAGAGATCTTTCGTCTGGGCCAAAGGCAACAGCTATAATATTGGCCTAGCACATTTTAAGCTCCCATAATTTTGAACTTTTAAACTTTTCTTAGAAAAATGGGAGGAAGGAGTTGAAATGCCTAAAGCAGTTTCTTTGTATGAAGTATCAAAAAGGAGTTAGGACTTCAGCTTTTTAAAGAAGTAAGAGGAAGTTTATTCAGAGACAGGGGTATATGTGTGTATATATATATATATATATACACACACACACATACATATACATACATATATACATACATATATATCCATGTGTCTTTTTAAAGAGAATATATGAATTTGTGGATAATATTCCCCTTTAAAAGGCCAGGAGTATTGCACGATAGATAGGTAGATAGATAGATAGATAGATAGATAGATAGATAGATAGATAGATAGATAGATAGATGGATGGATGGATAAACAAATAGATAGATAAATAGATAGACAGATGATGGATGGATAGATAGAAAGATAGATAGATAGATAGATGATGGATGGATAGATAGATGATAGATAGATAGATAGATAGATAGATAGATAGATAGATAGATAGATGATGGATGGATAGATAGAAAGACGATAGATAGATAGATAGATAGATAGATAGATAGATAGATAGATAGATGGATGGATGGATAGATAGATAGATAGATAGATAGATAGATAGAT